>JARQZJ010000008.1:1872500-1957500 GCA_030704895.1 Henosepilachna vigintioctopunctata | reverse complement strand
TGAAAGCAATGCCTGTTAACACACTATACATATATATATATTTCGAAAATATAGTTCTTTTAGGAACGAGTTCAGCACAGGAACTGCGATTGCACTCGGAAAGATATGTCAATTTTACCACACCGAGGTCGTAATGTTAATTATTATAATGTTACCTTACTCGTAATTATTCGAAATTCGAATTCCAAATTATATATATATATATATATATATATATATATATATATATATATATATATAAATCAATTTCAAGAAATATGTATATATATATACATATACGAAAATACTCCATACTTAGCTTTACAAGCTTTTCACATTGACATTCCATTAACTTCGTGTGGTTTCAAAAACATTCTTTTTCGAAAAGAAATTTTAAATTTCATTCAAATTTATTTCTGCTCTTCAATTCAACAATGATACAAATATCTTTTTGAATTTATCAAGGTGTTCCCCTTCTATGGAAATATTTCATTCTCGCTTAACTCTTAATGAAACATGATTAAATAAAATTTGAAACAAACTCTTGCCTTATCAAGACTTAATGATGAGCTGACCGCTCGAAACATGTCGACTCAACGTTGTAATATTATTGTTCAATATATTTGTGAAACATTAAGACAGGAATTTGATTCAAATTTTATATATATATATATATATATATATATATATATATATATATATATATATATATATATATATATATATATATATATATATATATATATATATATATATATATATATATATATATATATATATATATATATATATATATATATATATATATATATATATATATATATATATATATATATATATATATATATATATATATATATATATATATATATATATATTGTGACAGATTTGACCTGACGCCGCTATGTCTATGGTTTATGGACGTTGGAAGGAATGATTAGACTGTTGATAACCTGACTGATGATTCATAATAATGATGTAACAATTGTATCCTATTATCATTCAACCATATCGATGACTTTTTTGGATCACACTCTCGGAAGTGATAGGTTCGTTCTCGTTGACAATATTTGTGTAGACAGCTCCCTGAGAGTTTCATTTGAAATATTTCGATATTTCGAATAAGAGTCTCCGTTTATACTACTCTATATATATATATATATATATATATATATATATATATATATATATATATATATATATATATATATATATATATATATATATATATATATATATATATATCTTGAAATTGATTTATTGCCTGTTTGAGGTATTTATTTTGAAAGTTTTTAGCATTAAAAACAAATTAAAAATTAAATTTAATTCATTAGTTTTGACAAAGTTGTAATATAACAACGAAACGTCAACAGAAATAAACTTTTTCATATTAAAAAAGCCTGTTAATGCTAAAAACTTTCAAAATAAAATATATATATATATATATATATATATATATATATATATATATATATATATATATATATATATATATATATATATATATATATATATATATATATATATATATATTCATATTTATATTTATATTTATTTATTTGAATTAACGTGTCTCGACTACTTAGTCATTGACACATGGCTACAATTTTTACAGTTTCATTTAATAACAGTGTTAATGCTGCACATACTTAAGTATGATTAACAATTTGATTGTAGTGGAATAAGATGGAGCTGTATTATTTGTAGATGTGTAAACTAAACAAGGTTGTATAATGCACATTTCCCAAAAAATGCTAATGTAACTTCAATTTGGGCTCAGAATGTCTTTGATATTTTGTTTTAGTCCTAGTTGGTTACGAATTGGCTCATTTTTTGCACACCAGATGAGTATATGTTCAACTGTAAGGTTGATATTATCACAGTATTCGCACTTGGGTTGTTCGCCTGATAACATCAAATAACTGTGGGTCAGTTTCGTATGACCTTTTCTTAATCTCCTACCTACTATTTGGTCTTGTCTGTTGAGGGCTAATCTTGTTTCTTCTTGAATTTTAGTTTGAATTTTGTGCAGCTTGCTGGTATCATTTTCCCATTGAATTTGCCTTTCTTTAATGATTCTCTTTTTTATTGATTCAATTAGATCTGTATGAACCATAACGTTTGTAACATCAAGATCAGAAGATTTTGAAGCTTCTCGGATTGGTCCGCTGCTTCATTCCCTGGGATACCCACATGAGATGGAATCCAGATCATGGTAATAGAGATGCTCCTGTTGTTTTTCAGATCATATATATATATATATATATATATATATATATATATATATATATATATATATATATATTCGTTCAGTTTTCTTGTGCTTTGCTTAATAACATAAGTGTGAAGGTTTCTTGGGAATGAGCACAGTTTAAAATTGATGGAATAATTATTTATTCTACATATGTTTCGGCTCTAGGCCTTTTTCAAGAATACCCGAATTTTCAAGAATTACAGGTTCATTGTTAGTTGAAAATTGACTTCAATTTCACAAAAGGTTTTTAGATATATTTTTATATATATATATATATATATATATATATATATATATATATATATATATATATATATATATATATATATATATATATATATATATATATGTCTTGAAATTGATTTATTGCCTGTTTAGAATATTTTATTTTGAAAGTTTTCAGCGATAACAGGCTTCTTTTGATATGAAAAAGTTTGTTTTTGTTAACGTTTCGTTGTTATATTACAACTTTGACAAAACTAATTAATTAGTTTTGACAAAGTTGTAATATAACAACGAAACGTTAACAAAAATAAATTTCATATCAAAAGAAGCCTGTTATTACTAAAAAAAAATAAAATATATATATATATATATATATATATATATATATATATATATATATATATATATATATATATATATATATATGTTCATTGTGTAATTAATGTTAATATAAAGCCTCATTATGTATGAATCTATAAGTTGTTTTGTGTATATACGGTAACACAAACAAATTATTCATTATGATTGCGAACCTTGACTTGATAATGTTATCTCGTATCAGTTAATTTAAAATTCATGTGTTCCAAAATTTTTTTGCTTCAAACAGTTCCACTAACTGTGTTATCATGACATTAGTTTATAGTATACACACACACACACATATATATATATATATATATATATATATATATATATATATATATATATATCTAATATAAAAATGAATCGCAAAATGTGTTGGTAAGCGCATAATTCAACAACGAATGGACCAATTTTGCCAATTCTTTTTTTTTAAATATTCGTTGAAGTCCGAGAATGGTTTTTAAGGCAAGAAAGATTCGAATAATTTCCGGGAGAACGCTTAAAGCAGCTCTTCTCTTTTTCCCATACAAATGTTTTCTAACTAAAAAGTAGAATCAATCTGAACTTGATTGCTATTCAATAAAGTTCATATTAAATTTCAAGCACTAACTGTTGTCTAAGCAATGTAGCTGTGTTCCTAACGTCAAAGAGTCAATTTGCACTTTATTACCGCTGCACAAAGTTCAAATTCAATAAAATCTATCAAAACAGTGTGCGTGTGCATCTAATGTCGCGTTCCGAAACTCAACAAAAGTGATAATATCGCGAACCGGACCAAATTGAAAAGTCACAAAATGTAAGAGCTATAGATCATTAGTATTGATTTTCAATTTGGTCATCTTCGTGATATTATTTCTTATGTTTTAGTTTCAACACGCCACATAAAATGCATCAGTTTCCACGTCATTACATCAGTCAAACACAAACCGCGTTACCAAAAGTGTTTTATTATTTTTAATTATCAATTTAATATCCCTACCTGCGCAAAATTTTTTAAATACATACTAATATTCTGTAAATGAGATGAACACCGAATCTAAATATGTATATAAAAATTAATCCCTATTTCTCTTAGTCACGCCATCACGCGTGAACGGCTAGAATGATTTCACTATTTGTTTTGTTTTGTTCATCAGGAGAAGTTTCCTATGGAAGAAAAAATTTTAAATATTGTCCGAAAAATTTTGGAATTTAAGAATACGCAACAATCATATAATATAATATTATTCCTAATTTATATATATATATATATATATATATATATATATATATATATATATATATATATATATATATATATATATATATATATATATATATATATAAGGAAACTTTTTGTGCTTATGGCACTGAATGAAATATTTAAGAGAATGAACACTAGAACATTCATTCGAAAAATTTGAATTAATCAAGAGAATGTTATAGTAGTGCTAGATATGCGAACGTGTACGATGTGATGTCTCCATTATCCTTCAAGGGATAAATGTTAGAGAAATATTGAAATCGATGCCACACCTGATAGAAGTGCGAGACATATAAGTTTCGTTCTGCAAGGAACTCGTCAGTCGCACCACGTCCATCGAAGTTAGGCAACGATTTCAACCACCAAGCATCTTCTTGTGACTCCAAGTGGAAGACCGTAGAGTAATGAATACCTTACAATTCCATCTATGGGAATCAGTAGAAAACACCTCTGAGATTATAGACACACCAAGCATCGAAATTTCACATATCTTCTATACCCGTAGGTATCTACCAAATTGCAATGTCTATTTGACAATGTTAGAGAAATATTGAAATCGATGCCACACCTGATGGAAGCGACACATATATCTTTCGTTCTGCAAGGAACTCAGTCGCACCAAAAAATATCGCCGAATAGGCCTCTGAAATACGGAAATAAACGCGAGCGTACTACTAACGCAACCTATTGACATTTAAAATCATCGTTCGATGATATTTGTCAAATAGACATTGCAATTTGGTAGATACCTACGGGTAAAGAAGATATGGGAAATTTCGATGCTTGGTGTGTCTATAACCTCAGAGGTGTTTTCTACTGATTCCCATAGATGGAATTGTATAGTATTCATAACTCTACGGTCTTCCACTTGGAGTCACAAGAAGATGCTTGGAGGTTGAAATCGTTGCCTCACTTCGATGGACGTGGTGCGACTGACGAGTTCCTTGCAGAACGAAACTTATATGTCTCGCACTTCCATCAGGTGTGGCATCGATTTCAATATTTCTCTAACATTCATCCCTTGAAGGATAATGGAGACATCACATCGTACACGTTCACATATCTAGCTCTACTATAACATTCTCTTGATTAATTCAGATTTTTCGAATGGATGTTCTAGTGTTCATTTTCTTAAATATATATATTTGACAATCTCTCTGATTCGTGAACCATTTTATTTATATTTTAAAAATTCGAATCTTGGGTTTTTTTTGTTCAATCAAAACAAAATGATGTTAGTTTATTTCCAAATTATGTTTCGGTTATTATTTTAACCTTTATCGAACTGGTATATATCATATGATCACTAAAACAAAATGAATATAAAAACAATGCTCGCAAACGTGATTTTAAAACTTACCACAATATAAATACCTCAGACACAAAAGTTCATAGGTGACAACAACAACGACTATATTGACGATTATACTTAAATATTTAAAATTTTTCTAAAGAACAATTACGTTCATCTCTCAAGGCATATTGCACATATATGACTGGAATTGGAAAAATATATCTTTATGTTTTGCCGCATGTTCTTATGCGGTTAAAATATTGTTGTATATTTTACTTAGACCAGTTATGTCAGTTTCATCATTGATGGATTCTGGATTTTTCTTTATATGAAAGATTTCCTGAATTTCGCGTTTTTTTCATGTTGTTCTGTTTTTATGATTTTTGTAGCCGAAAAATCAGACTTATGACCCAATGTCTGCTGGTGTTTTGTGAGAGCAATGGTATTTTTTTTATCGTACATATGTCCATTCAACGTATTGTTCAAGTATTGGCAAGTTTGTCCATCGTATACTCCTGTATAGTCTGCAAATGGAATCTGGTATATTGTTTGGGTTCTTGTATCCATTGGAATATTACTTTTCAGTCTGCTGAAATTGTTTCGTAGCAGATTATACCCGTTATGGCACACTTCTATGTCATATTTTTTGAAAAGTTTGTCCAGATTTTCAGACAGGTACGGAATATAGGGTATACATAGATGTTGGTTTTCCTTTTTGTCTTAAGGCATAGTAGTGTTAAAAATATCTTGGTTTCGCGTCGAATGTTTCTTTTTTCTCTGTTCAAAAATTGCATTGACTAGTTTTCTCGGACAAGAGTTGAGATGTAGTATCTCCTTCGCTTTATATATTGCGTGAGTACTAGTACTATTTTTCAATATATTTGGTAAATTATTGAAAGCCATAAATCCGTCATAGTATATGCTATTTTTAGATTTAGAGAGATTACAACTTTGGATGTAAAAACTATCAGTATTTCTAGTAGGTATTATACCCATGCAAATCACTTTAATGTAACATTTTTTATTGCATTACATGGAAGCAACTGATTTTTTATGTTAAATATGAATATATATATATATATATATATATATATATATATATATATATATATATATATATAAATTCGTTTTAAATTTCCTGACACTTTTATATTTAGGTTTATTTTTTACTAGGTTAATGTCATCAAATAACTTTCACAATTAATAACTATCCTCAATAATACAAAAACTTATATTTACGCGTTTCGATTAAACATCGTTTTCAAAATATCTAATATCAATTAAATCTATAATTCAACTATCTTTACATAATTTATAAATCAATTCGTAGGTGTCGCGTTCGTCTCGTCACATGATAAATTTCTCTCTTCTTTCATCTCGTCTCAGTCTTCAAGGTGGATTATATTATGATATATTCTTCCGAAATACTCTAAGTCAGATCTTGAATTGACAGTTGTCTTTTCTTCTCTTTGGATGGCTATCATCTCCATAATATTCCTCTTCTGTTGATTTTTTTCTTTTCCGATAATTTTCGCATTTCCAAAAACATGCAATCGAGCAACTTCATTCATTTGATTTTGGAAATGCGAAAATTATCATAAAATATAAAATATATATATATATATATATATATATATATATATATATATATATATATATATATATATATATATATATATATATATATATATATATGAAGCACAGAGTATTCTTTGTTTAGCATACAATCTTTTCAAAGAGTTCAGCATTATTTTAACAAAGGTTACCAATTGCACTTCAAAATTGTTCGCATGGCTCCCTTCTGTAACTTTTGTAATATTTGAATTTTTTCTTTAGTCTAACCAAATAACAATGTGGAGCAATATTCAAAATGTGGCATTATTATTGATTTGAACAACAATAATTTCACATATGTCGACAGGTTTTTTCCTATTCTTCTCGAAAAATTTATTTTTTCAGTTTTTAGATGATATGAAATCAACAAGATCATTGAAAGTCCATTTTCTTGGCGTGCGTACGCCGAGTCTGCTAGTATTCGATAATTTTCTCATTACCCTCAGATTAAAAAATCCCACTTAGATGATTTCAATTAGAATTCATTAATATGTACAGTATATAATCCTGGCTGGAATTATGAAATTATTGAGTTTCCATGTTTACCCATAATATAATCGAAGTATGGATTTATCACGTATTCATTCGAAATGTGTGAAACTCATGCTGTCAATAGTAAATCGCGATAACGAAGGATCCATAAAAACGAATCGTTTCAATCATTTATATATCTGAAAGACTACTTTTAACAATACAAAATAACAACACAATATTATGCAAACAGTACTCTGCATATTGAATTGTTGCCGAATTTCATCGATATCCTATTTGTCATCTACAAACCATAATATAGTTCACATCAGTTCGTTCAGGTCGACGGACAGTGGTGGTGGACACAAAATATGGTATAAATATTGGTATGAAGTAATGTTGTGGCAACAGTAATGAATATTATCAAATATTTGTCGATTTTTGATAATATAGGATTATCAGTTTTACACATTTTCAGAAATTCAAAAATATTATATGTTTTATGTATGTATATATGTATATATATATATATATATATATATATATATATATATATATATATATATATATATATATATATATATATACTTTTTCAATATACAGTAACTTCATCAGATACTCAGTGGACATTAATCAAGACACTCTGATGAACACTCAGGTGAACATAATTTTAAAACATTCAAATAAATTAGAAGAAAAAAATTTTCCGAATAAAAAGACGAAATAAAAGACTTTATTTAAGTTGTGGTTATTGAATTTGGATAGTCATGGAAAAAATGATAATATGTGATAATTTAAAGCGTTATATACTATCTCTTCATCTTCATGAACATTATCATCATTATATACATATACAGATTTCAAGTTCAAGTTATGTTCAGAATTTGAATGTGATTCAAAATAACCTTTTTGATTACTCATTTATAGAAACACTGAACTGAACACTGTTTGTGTTCAGTTTATTGAATTATGTCACAACACATTAATGTCCTCGATGATCTTGAATAATCATTTCAGCGCCTTTTTCTCCAATCATGAAACACGTAGCCAGGGTGTTTGCACTAATGATTTTTGGCATTATACTGGCATCGATAACTCTTAGATTGTGAACACCATGCACCTTCAGTCTTGGGTCGACAACAGCACTTTGGTCACTTTTTGGTCCCATTTTGCATGTAGAAGTTGGATGATACAATGTCGTCCCTATATTTCTCATAGAACACTTCCAGTAATCATCAGAATCAAATTTGAAATCTTTGCAATTCGGAATATCAATATTCAACACTTCTGCATTCAATGATTTGAAAGCATCGGTGCGCAGTTGTGCTTCCGCAATACGGATACCCTTCAATAATATTTCCGTGTCTTCGCCTTTCTCATCAGTAAAATATCCTGACCTAATTGTGGGTTTATCATAAGCATCAGCATTTTTCAATAATATTTGTCCTCTGGATTTCGGTTGCACCAAAGTGACTCCAGTTAGAAGTACATGATTAACTTTATTGTATGATAAGAGCTGTTCTGCAATACTTTGGTTTAAATTGAGGGTTTTGAGAAAGGTATCCAAAAACATAATTTTGTTTTTAGGAAATGCAGAAAAGAAAAACTGTATGTCTGCGTAATCCGAACGGTTCTTTGAATTCAATATTCCAATTAAATTCATAAGACCAGTATTGTTGAATATTCCCTCTCTGTGAATGAAATATTTGTATATTTCGTCTAAAAGTTCAGGTGAATTTATAGCCTGATCCGACAGTTTTGAAAATATTGGCAAAATCACATGGTCTTGTAAGTTTTCTCCGACTTTGAGATCCTGTAAGACCTCGATTCCCTGCTTTCTTAAATGATCTCCCGGACCGATACCACTTAGCATCAAAATTTGTGGTGAATTTATAACACCTGCGGATAAAATCACTTCTTTATCGGCGTAAATCTTCATAACTTTGTTCCCAATATTCACTTTAATACCTGCAGCTTTCATATTTTTCTTATCAATTATTATGTTCTCAACATATGCGTTAGGAGCCAATGTTAATTTTGAAGTCTTACTGATTGAGTTCACTAATACTTTCGCTGCGTTATACCTAACTCCAGCTTGTATATTCTGAAGTCCGTTGAAAAAGCCAAGTTGCCCTTCTCCAGGTTCAATTTGATAACCAATTTGTTGAGCTGATTGAATCAGAACATTTCTTAAGGTTTCATTCGGGTGATATATAGTTAAGGGAATCAGACCTTCTCTCCCGTAAAACTTGTTGTTTTTCGTATTGTTGTCGATTAATCTTTCAGATCTTTTGAAATATTGCTTGATGCTTTCGTAATCCCAACCTACGTTTCCGTTTTTTGCCCAGCAATCATAATTCTTTTTGAAACCCCTTAAATATAACATAACATTAATGGCACTACACCCGCCAAGAACTTTTCCTCTTGGCCAGTAACATGCACCATTTTTGAAACCGTGGCAAGATTTTTCTGATGGTTCTGTGAAGTAGCCCCATGTCTGGTTTGTTAGGAATAGATTATTCGGCCAAAGTCCAGGAATCTGTGGATAGAAATGAAGCATAATCGATATCAAAAAACTTACAAAATATTACAATATTGAATTCCAAATATTTCTTCTAATTTTAACAATTCATAAATGATATTCTCTAACTGGACACAGATATATGATTTTTTTTAGGAATGGACAATTTAGGTTCAAATCCGGCCGAAAGGACCAAAATTAATAGTTATGGGTGAAGTGGACTGCATTTTTTTCTTGTTGGATATTTTCATACACTTTTTTTGAAATTTTTGTTCCTTCTCGTTAGGAAAAGAATGAAAGTATAATCATAGTATTCATTCAGTTTTAATTGATAGTGTTGAGCAAGTGGGTATTACCTGATGGAATGGTCCTCCCCTTCACTGCGCCTAAATATTTGCGCAATTGAACATATAATGTGAATCAATATACTAACACATAATTTATATCACATATAATTGGAGTATCGAATTAAATCAGCTAAGAATGAAGCAGGTACATAAATGCTAATTATTAGATTCGTATAGACCAACACAATTGCATTTACTGATTTTATCACTAAACCCTCAACTGACCTCTGATGTAACAGATGGAAATCCACCCGCTTCCACCAATAAAATTTTCCATATTCCCACTTCAGAAAGTCTACGTGCCACCACTGATCCAGTGGATCCTGCACCCACAATAATGAAGTCGAAGTGGCCACCGTCTTCAATTTTTGATCCCTGATCGGGAGGGTATAGATTTGGATTTTTGAGGGCGCACTGACTGGCAAAAAGTGTGTTCACAAGAAGTAAAAATAAGTTACCGGATTGTGAATCTATATTCGCAGCACAAGATGATGCTGGCAGCTGACTAATATCCATTTCAATAACCTAAATTCGATACCATCTGAAAATAAAAGAAGAATATCAATAATATTATATACACACACAGATATATATATATATATATATATATATATATATATATATATATATATATATATATATATATATATATATATATATATATATATAAAGAATGAAAATATGTATAAGCATACACAAACACATAGATATAGTTGCGCTAATGACACTGAGTGAAATATTTTCAAAAAATCAGTACAAGAACATTCATTCGAAAAATTTTAATTAATTGAAAGAATGTTATAATGGAGCTTGTTATGTGAACGTGTACGATGTGATGCTTTCATTATCCTTCGAGGGATTAATGTTGGATAAATATTGATGCACACTTGATGGAAATACAAGACGGTTCATGGACGTTGCTAGAAATGACGAGACTGTTGAGAACCGTCGCGTCGTAGGCACGAGCAGATAGCTCGTCTCGTAGGTTCATTTCTATGTTCATAGTGAACATAGAAATGAACATAGATTCACTGTGAATCTCTCATCGGTCTAGGTACAATAACAACAACAACAACAACCACGTGCCGAATAGTTTGTTCTTTGCAAATAATAATAAGTCTAAATACTAGTGTCTTTGAATATTTCCACTCATAGAATAATATATCACATCCGTTGTAAAGTGTTTATAGTTGTTCACTGTTAATAACTTATTTTAGGAATATTGGCATTATCAAATTACTTGAAGTAACCATAAATTTGTAACAACATATATATATATATATATATATATATACAGGGTTAGTTTAAAGTATGGAAACATCTGAATATCTCACAAACGGAAAAAGATAGAAATACGATCTTAACAGGTGTTGTATGGTTGCCATAGGACCATATTTTCGCCTTAAAACAAAATATACAGGGTGGTCCTAAAAATCGTAATGACTGCAATGATGGATTTTTTAAATGGAATACCCTGTATATTATAACAGTTTATGAATTCTTTTGACCTCTAGAATAACTTTGATACAAGGTACCATATGCCTAAATTCTATGGTTACGCAGATATCGGCACTTTAATTATTGCATACCCAAATTATGTCTGCCATATGGTTACGCAGATCTAATGAACGGCAGACATAAAGACATCATTTTACACATATTGCAGGGTTGCCAGGGAAAATAAAACAAACGGAGGGATAATGAAAAGCGTACCGACTACGCCTCAAAACTTTTATTCCATTAATATTATAACTTAAATCCTAATAATAACAATAACCATCATTTAAAGAAATGAAAAAAAATATATCAAACAAATACTACAATAAATGTTCAAAGTGCGAACCATTATTCGTGTAAGTTTACATTCTTTCCTTGTCATCAAAGACTCGTAAAATTAGTAGTTGTATGCGTTGTGTATCGCTAAGATAAGCCATTGTGACAAAGGTGGCTATGGTTTCTAACTAAATATTAGTGAACTGTCATAATTATTTAGTGTCAATCACTTTATAACAATGGTTTACCTTAGCGATACACAACGCATACAAATACTAATTTTACGAGGTTTTGGTGACAAGAAAAGAACGTATGAAGAAGTTACACGAATATTTAATGAATTGAATCCTCAACACGTTATTAATAGATCAACCGTTTGCAAAACTATCAAGAGATATACAGATACTGGAAATGTTAAAAATTGTCCTAAATCTGGCAGGCCTAAAACTGCTACAGATGATGATACGAAACTAAATGTGCTACTCCAAGTTGAAGAAAATGCTCAAGTATCTTCAAACCAGTTAGCGCTAGACAACAATATCGCTCAGACGTCCGTTATAAGAATTATGAAGTCAGAAAAAATGAAACCTTATAAGATTCACTACAATCAAGAACTTGCAGAAGATGACCCAGACCGCAGATTGCAGTTTTGTGAATTAGTTGAAGGAAAGAAGAATGTTGATGTTAATTTTGAAAAAAAAATTGTATTTTCTGATGAAGCAACGTTTTGCCTCAACGGTGAAGTGAACAGACCTAATTGCCGGATTTGGTCTAGCCGTAATCCTCGTTGGATGAGGGAGAGACACACGCAATGGCCGCAGAAAATAAATGTTTGGGCAGGGATTATTAATAACCACATAATCGGACCTTTCTTCATAGAAGGTAATTTAAATGGTGACAAATATTTGAACCTGTTAAGGAATAATATTGTGCCAGCAATAGCAGCCATATTTCCCCATCCCAACAATCCCATGTTACCTTCTGATGACATATGGTATCAACAAGATGGTGCTTCCCCTCATTACACCCTGGCTGTACGTAATTACCTAGATACAGTGTTTCCACAGAGATGGATAGGACGTCGAGGAGCAATAGAATGGCCGCCACGGTCACCGGATTTGACTCCTTTAGATTTTTTCTTGTGGGGATATCTTAAAAATAAAGTTTACAAGAATAAACCACTAAATTTACAAACCCTACAAGCTCGTATTTTGCAAGAGATAAATCTGATGCCACAAACATATCTAAGTGATTCAATCGAACATTTTTGTAAAAGACTTGGATACTGTCAAATCGTAAATGGTTCGCACTTTGAACATTTATTGTAGTATTTGTTTGATATTTCTTTAAATGATGGTTATTGTTATTATTAGGATTTAAGTTATAATATTAATGGAATAAAAGTTTTGAGGCGTAGTCGGTACGCTTTTCATTATCCCTCCGTTTGTTTTATTTTCCCTGGCAACCCTGCAATATGTGTAAAATGATGTCTTTATGTCTGCCGTTCATTAGATCTGCGTAACCATATGGCAGACATAATTTGGGTATGCAATAATTAAAGTGCCGATATCTGCGTAACCATAGAATTTAGGCATATGGTACCTTGTATCAAAGTTATTCTAGAGGTCAAAAGAATTCATAAACTGTTATAATATACAGGGTATTGCATTTAAAAAATCCATCATTGCAGTCATTACGATTTTTAGGACCACCCTGTATATTTTGTTTTAAGGCGAAAATATGGTCCTATGGCAACCATACAACACCTGTTAAGATCGTATTTCTATCTTTTTTCGTTTGTGAGATATTCAGATGTTTCCATACTTTAAACTAACCCTGTATATATATATATATATATATATATATATATATATATATATATATATATATATAAATATAATTAAAATAAATTAAACTCTTGGCTTAATGTTTCACGATTTATTTAACAATATGTATAGTCTATACTATAATCTATATCTATATATCAGTCTATAGACTATACATATTGTTAAATAAATCGTGAAACATTAAGCCAAGAGTTTAATTTATTTTAATATTCAATTATGTTTCACCAAGAGTTAAGCGAGAATTCAATCTCATTAATATATATATATATATATATATATATATATATATATATATATATATATATATATATATATATATATGTTCATATATATATATATATATATATATATATATATATATATATATATATATATATATATATATATATATATATATATATATATATGGAGGGTTAGTCGCGACTGACTAACAGGACACAGGAGAGGCACCAACACAACAATGAATTTTATACCTGACACTGCCCTACGTGGAATCACTGACACATAAACTAATGAATATTTTACACAGGGACGGTATTAAGGTGGCTACAAGAAATGTGAAACCATTGAAATCTATTTTCTCAAAACTGAAGGATAAAGATGATCTCTTATCCAAATCAAATGTTGTATACAGTATTCCGTGCAAAGACCGCAACATATTTTACATTGGTCAAACTGCTACTAAACTTCAAGAAAGAGGCACTCTACATAAGAGCAATATAAGAAGTTTTAAAAATACATGTGCCTTAGCTTTTCATGGGAACCCAGATGATCATCAACCTGACCATGACAACATTACTATATTAGATTCAGAAACCAATTATAAAAAGAGAACATTTATGGAAATGGTGAGAATCTCAGTGTAAAAATCCTATGAACTCAAGGCGAGATATTGACTCTCTGAGCACAATGTTCTCATATCTAATATCTTTGGAAAAAAGAAGAGGGTCTAATAACACCTCACTCATAAATGGTATGGTGTAAGGCTTTGTCCGGCTGCTCTCGAGGTGGATTGTACTTTTATCTGAACAATAATTGCCCTAACTAGTCAATTACTTTGTAACTGGCTATGAATAAACAAGTGTGCTCACGTGCACTGTCTTGATGAAACAGCACTTTCTTCTTCGCCAAATACGGCCGTTTTTGCTTCAACGTGGAATCTGTCCAAAAGCTTTGAATAATATTCGCCGGCGATTGTTTTACCTTTTTTGAGGTAATCAATGTGAATGACACCGCCGTGCATCCCAAAAACTGTGGCCATGACCTTGTTGGCTGACAGACTCTGTTTGGTCTTCTTTGGTCCACGTTCACCCCGAGCAACCCACTGTTTCGATTGTTCCTTGGTCTCTGGCGTGTTGTGATGGATTACGGCTGAACATCGCTAAACACTCTTTCGAAGTTGTCACACGATTACGCTTATGGTCGAGTGTGAGCAATCGCGGCACCCATCTCGCGGAGAGTTCTCTCATGTCCGAATATTCGTGTAAAATATGATGTACCCGTTCAGTTGAGATACCTACAGCATGAGCCAACTCACGTACTTTCATTCTCCGATCACCCAATATCACTTCATGGATTTTATCGACGATTTCCGGCGTGATCACTTCTTTTGGGCGACCTGAACGTTCGGCGACACTAGTGCTGGTACGACCACAACGGAACTCTGTAAACCACTTCTTTACCATTGAAATTGATGGTGCCGAGTCCACGTAGTATTTATCAAGCTTTTCCTTAGTTTCAGTGATGGTTTTTTCACGTAAAAAGTAATGCTTAATCAGCATATGAAATCCACTTTTTTCCATTTTCGTAAAAATTCACGAGGTTGTCTGGTTTGAATGGCTATCAAACACCAACTGCATGACGTGCCAAACACCAACTGCATGCTTTGAATGGCTATCAAACACCAACTGCATGACGTAGCTTTCTCAAAATTTGACAGTTGCCCACTAATAGATTTCGGTTGACGGCAGCACTGTTGCATTTGGAATAACTGTTTACCATTGAAATTGATGGTGCCGAGTCCACGTAGTATTTATCAAGCTTTTCCTTAGTTTCAGTGATGGTTTTTTCACGTAAAAAGTAATGCTTAATCAGCATATGAAATCCACTTTTTTCCATTTTCGTAAAAATTCACGAGGTTGTCTGGTTTGAATGGCTATCAAACACCAACTGCATGACGTGCCAAACACCAACTGCATGCTTTGAATGGCTATCAAACACCAACTGCATGACGTAGCTTTCTCAAAATTTGACAGTTGCCCACTAATAGATTTCGGTTGACGGCAGCACTGTTGCATTTGGAATAACTGCGCGGGAAAATCAAAAAGTCATTGACTTATCAAACTGCCCTCGTATTATAAACTTATTTCTTGATAGAACGGTTAGTGGAACTGTTTGAAGCAAAAAAAAATTGGAATTCATGAATTTAAATTGAACTGCTATGAGGTAATAACAATACACAATTGAATTCAGCAATATCAAGTCAAGGTTCGCATTCAGAATATATAATTTTTTTGTGTTATCGTATATACACAAAATTTATAGATTCATACATAATCAGGATTTATATTAACATTAATTACACGATGAATATTATATATATATATATATATATATATATATTCAGAAACAAATTATTGAGTTTTCTGGTTATCAAAATTATTTGTTAAACATCTTCATCGCATTACGTTCCGGTCCATTTCTTGGGCCTTTTTCAAATTACGTTTTATCAATATATTGTCATCAACACGCAAACAAAAACAATACCTATTATTTTACTATGAAACAATATTTGAATGAAGAAAGGTTTTCAAAAATTATTATACTTCTAATAGAGAATTATCTTAATTTACACTCGATGCGCTTTCGTTCACGTTCGGCTAAAGACTGTGTACCGTATATATATATATATATATATATATATATATATATATATATATATATATATATATATATATATATACTCGTAGATTCGCACCTTAAATGGGATTCCCACGTCAGAAGCTTAATTGGTAATCTTAGAGAATTAATATCCAAATTTAAAGAACTGTCACTTATTATAGACATAAAACATCTAACAATAATTCACAAAGCACTGGCGGAGTCTCTGATACGATATGGTATTGTTGCGTGGGGTGGTGCCTATAATACAGCAATGAAAAAGCTCGACATTCAACAAAAATGGCTGATGAAAATCCTTCATAGAAAAGATATCAGATATCCTACTGGCTTTCTGTATAAAGATGCTGACATTCTGGATATACGACAGCTGTTTGTTCAATCGCTGCTAATCTTCACGAGAAAAAAATAGACAGTTGTTACTTTTTAGAACAGAGAGTGAATACCAGATATAGCAGGAACTCTTTATCAATTCCGCAAAACAGAAAATCTATATGTCTTCGTAGCTACTCCTATTTGGCACCAAGAATCTATAATGAATTGTCATTTGAATTGAAAAATATTATTAAAATCAAAAAATTCAAGTCTGCCATGAAGAACTGGATGAAAACAAAGGACATATGTATGATTCATAGACTGGTGAACATTTAAAAGCTGAAATGGTTGTAAAACAATATATGATAATATTACACATTTTTATAATATTGATATCCGCTTCTCCCCAATATTTTCATCAAATTTTTAGATTAATAAGTTTTTTTCTTAAATTATTGAAATAGATACCTTAATATATATATGTAGGTATTAAATATTGCGGATAATAATAAATAGACATTGTTCGTACTCACTACTTGATTGATCTTAAAATTAGAATAGTTACTATTGTTTTACTTATATAATTGTCTAACGCCTTAAATAAAGGTTATTTTAATTATTATTATTATGATATCACAACTTTGTCAAAAATAATTACTTTTGACAAAGAGAACATGAGTAACATGTCTGAGTTCACGATTTGTAAACAAACTACCGGCTAGATAATGACAAATGAGACTTTGTCAAACTCGACTTCGTCGTCCTAACAAAGATTTCCAACAAAAGCTGCAAAACAACAAACTAAAGCAAACCCGAAAATCTTCAGAAGCATATATATATATATATATGAAGGGTCCACTGCAATAATGATGAAAGTCCAAAAATCTCAAAAGCTTAGTGACTAATAAATTCAATGGACGATGAATCTACTCTGTGATAGTTCATATTTAAATGAGAGGTAATAATAAAAACTTGTCTAAAAATCACTGACTGAACAATTATTTATTCGACTAGTTTCGCCTTTTACAGCATTATCAAGAAGAATGTTCTTAAGATTGTTCTCAATATTCTTCTTGATAATGCTGTAAAAGGCGAAACTAGTCGAATAAATAATTGTTCAGTCAGTGATTTTTAGACAAGTTTTTATTATTACCTCTCATTTAGTGACTAATGTCATTCGGTCGACTGAAATAAGTAATTGGTTATTTCATTTACAAACTCAGCAATATCGCTTGCAGTCTCGCGATAAATATGTTTTTAATGTCAGGCTACACGGCTAAAACGTTCAGCGTCACAGGTGTTCATGGCAATAATGATAAATGTCCATCACTCATCACTAAGTCCTGACGGTCATGAAAAATCTCAGTTACCGTCTAAACTTCGGAAGCTCGAAATTGAAAACTTAGCTCACAAAAAGAGAGCTGAAGTATTTTATGGCAAAAAAAGCTCGTTTAAGAGCTAGTCAAGATGCCACAACATAGCGATAGTAATGAATTTTTCAAAAAATCTACCCATACCTAACATACTACAAACGATTTATATTACAAAAGGCAGATTAGTAATTTTATGTTTAATATTCATGTGCTTGCTGATTCCTCTTCTCATTTTTTCGCATACGATGAGAGTACAGGAAAAAAAGGATCAGATGATGTGGGCACTCATCTCTTCCATTTCATATTTAATGTAATTAATGAACAGGCCAAGACTTATAATTTTCTGTGACTCATGTGGGGGCCAAAACAAAAATTACCTTATGTTTAGAATGTTACAATACAGAGTTCATTGTTGCCATCGCTTAGAATCTGTCACAGTTATATTTCCGATAAGAGGGCACTCATACATGGAATGCGATCGAAACATGGCTTACTTGAATCACAAGACTAGGATTGAACTCCCTGAAGAATGGGCTAAACATGTGCGTGGAGCTCGACAAAGACCGAATCCTTTCAATGTCATGGAATGTTCAGAAGATGCATTCAAGAACTGGACTGCATTCCTGAAACCATATTACAAAAGCAAAATGTCTCTTTTCCATTAGACCTGTGCTTGAATTTAGAGTACAGAAAGAACATCAATGCCTCATGTTTCACAGCAATTTCAATAATAGTCCATGGGAATCCAGTGTGATCAACACACCAACCTCTTTGCTGTCTATAAAGGGAGGCATTAATGAGGGAGAATCCAAATTAGATGGTTCGGCTTGTAAAGGCAAGCTGCCTATATCAGCAGCAAAATATAAAGTCTTGCAGTTTCTGAAAAAGTTCTGTAGGCCTGAAACGAAACGTTATTAGGATCAACTTCCTCATGCTGCAAATATTAAAGATGCAACAGCTAATTAAACAAATCTATCATTATTGACGGTTAACGCAATGTGGACATTGATCGGTATAGTCTCTATTTTTGAAGACTTACTTAAGACTATATATATTTTTAATAGTTTATAGTACACAAAGTATGACTATCTACAAAAGAAATGTTGTGATGATACATGTTCTTTAACTTTAATAATTAATATTTCCTTACCTTCAGGCCAGAGTTTTTTTCACCGTTTATAAAATAAAAACCCAATTATCTTGAAATAATACACAAAGGACATTCATCATTATTGCAGTGGACCCTTCATATATATATATATATATATATATATATATATATATATATATATATATATATATATATCTTGAAATTGATTTATTGCCTGTTTGAGGTATTTATTTTGAAAGTTTTTAGCATTAACAGGCTTTTTAATATGAAAAAGTTTATTTCTGTTGACGTTTCGTTGTTATATTACAACTTTGTCAAAACTAATGAATTAGTTTTGACAAAGTACAACTTTGTATATAACAACGAAACGTCAACAGAAATAAACTTTTTCATTTTAAAAAAGCCTGTTAATGCTAAAAACTTTCGAAAAATATATATATATATATATATATATATATATATATATATATATATATATATATATATATATATATATATATATATATATATATATATATATATATATATATATATATATATATATAATTAATGAATTTTGTTATCGGCCGTACAATAATTTGAATATAAAGGAATTTTCAAGAAAACGGTCTGTCAGAAAATTAAAAACTCTTATTTTCTCGTTGACTCAATATTTCGTCACGTAATTTGTGACTTCTTCAGGAGTACACTAAAAATAGAATTAAATCACATCAATCACAATTTCTAAAAACATAAACAAACAAAACAAAACTTACAGGTCCGAAACTTACAGAGTATCGAAATATCAAAATAGGAACACAACATTCAATGGATGCCTTACGACTGAGTTTGCATCTGTGTGACTAGTAAGTAGAGGATGTTAATGTACCTATTGTTTGTTGCGCGGCGGAGTTGAGCTGTATATTACTTAGGATTTTGCAATAAATATTACTAAGTTGACCGGTGTCCGATTTATAATTCACGCAATTTTTTCTTCTTAGAATATGACACATTTCTAGGAATAGTCTTGTTTTGTAATTGTTGTGATGGTCAATAATTTTCACGTTTGAAAAATCAATTGCATGTCCTGTACTTTTTGGTGTTGTACAACTGCACATGAATGTTTACCTAAGCGGCAGTCACTTTTGTGCTGGGTTATACGTTGTTTAAGGCACTGACTTGTTTGGCCGATATAATGTACCTTCACATTCCAAGCATGGTATCCCATAAATTACATATTTCTTGAAATTAGTTGGTGTTTGGTCTTTCAATTTGGAAAATAATTGAAAGACTGTCAATATGTTGCAGTTAGATATTCTTATATTAGGGATCCGTTTAAATAAAGTCACTATTTTTTGTGTTAGTTGGTTTATGTTAGGTATTTTTCGGTATTTCATATTCTGCTTATCTGTGTTCCCTGTAGGGCCATCATAGAAGTTGGAAATGTATATAAGGTTTTTAAGTATGTCTAAGTTTAAGGTGTTTAAGTATAAGCCACCGAATCGCAGCTCTCAATTCAATGATCCATAGGGCTTTTTCGATTCCCTTATCTAAACAAGACCTCAGGGAAGAACTTAATGTGATTCGTACGATAGGTAGGAACAATCAGTTCCCACTGAAAATAATTTATACACTTATTATAAAGAAAGAGAAACGCTTCATCAATAGACTTTTATATAGGCCACACTACATGAATAGTAATAATGACAGAAATGAATTAAGATATGTGAGCATCCCTTATACACACGTTCCCTCTTCAAAAATCATTAAGTTCTTCAAAAATAATAATTTAAATATATCATTTTCAAGTCACAGCAGATTGGTTAGAATGATCTTTAATAACAAATTGTCCGAATCCGAGCCATTGAAGAAGTCTGGAATTTATAGATTGGACTGTGAAGAATGTAAGTTGTCATATGTTGGCCAGACCGGAAGATGTTTTGAAACTAGGCTAAAAAAACACGTAAAAAACGGACAATCTGCTTTTCGGGAACATCTAGAGTCGACAGGACATAAGATCTCAAGTTGTTTTAAACCTAAGATACTTCATTACTGTGAAGAAGGAATTAAAATGAACTACCTGGAAGCCATGGAAATAAATAAACTTCAAAAACCGATAAATACGATCTTCTTAATGACCAGTTAGACCTAAACCATTCCCCGCTGTTAAATATCAGATAACTTGGAAACCCCCACCTCTATGACGAAATTCAAGGTGGTCCGAACAGATCTGCATAATATTTATAGGTTGTCGTTGTAATATGTATTCATTCTTGATAATGCTGCAAAAGGCGAAACTAGTCGAATAAAGAATTGTTCAGTCAGTGATTTTTAGACAAGTTTTTATTATTACCTCTCATTTTAAGTACATATGTGTTTGGGGTATCCATTATTTATGAACATGTCATAAAGTTTCTTAAGGTTGTTTCGTAGAAACCTCTCATCACTTATATAGATTATTCTATTTTTCATGGCTATCACAGTATTATGTTTTTGATTTATAGGATGGTTTGAGTGGTAATTAAGAAATCTTCCTGATGCAGTTATTGCTTTATACTAATCTAGAATGATACTACCATTATTTAGTCTGATGACTTTTGTATCCAGAAAAGGCACACTCTGCTCTATTTCAGTCTCCATCGTGAATTGTAAATTGACGTTGAATGAGTTAAAGATGTCCAGTGTTGAATTTTCACTTTTTTCCGGAATTGCACAAATAATGTCGTCGACGTATTTATAAATAAAAGGCAGAGTATATGATAGCTTAGGAATGACTATTTTTAGAAGGTGATCAAAGACTAATTTTGCTAGAATATTGCTTATATGGGATCCGATTAGAGTGCCAAAAATTTGTTTATAGTGGTTTTTGTTGAATCAGAAAAACGTTTTATTAAATATGAATCGAATTACAACGAAAAAGCCTTCTTGGGAGAGCGAAGTGTGCCTTTCAATATTCTTCCATTCCAATCTCGAAATGCTTATCACTAGATCCAATGGTATATTTGTTAACAGAGATATTACGTCCAGGGAGACTAATACATAGTTTTCGGGTAATCTATTATTTCGTATTGCATTGACAAAGAAAAATGTGTCCTGGATATTAAGGTCATCATTATCATCCTCCTTAAAACATTGCACAAGACGCCCGATAAAAATTTTGAAATGTTGTAAGTTATGAAATTAACAGAACTTATAATGGGTCTCATTGGAACGTTAGGTTTATGGATCTTTGGTAAGCAGTATAATTTGGAACATGACGAATTGTATGTTGTCAATTTACAGGATAGTTCTTCAGAGATCTCTTTTTTGTTCTTGAATTGTTTGATTATATCGTAATAAGCTTTTTGAGTTGACGTGGTGGGATCCTTCGATATCTTTTCATATGTTTTCTTATCCTGTAGTAAATTTTCTGTTTTTTCATTATAGTATCTTCAGATATATATATATATATATATATATATATATATATATATATATATATATAAATGACAAAATATAAATTCACGTGGAGGCCTAGCAGTGGAGACTCCTTTACAGGTGTGTTCTCTTATTGTTGATTCCATCTCCAGGATCGTACACCTTGAAGTTTTCTGCGCCGATCTGAGGAGAGCCAATAAGCTTGAAGCACGTGTCAACGGCTGCTTCCAAAATTGAATTGCGGACTATACCGAGAATTGTGTTTTTGTCATTTGTACTTTTCACCCCAAGAAAATTTTTTATTCGTTGTTATATATATATATATATATATATATATATATATATATATATATATATATATATATCTATATATATATAAAAGAACACTAGAATATTCATTCGAAAAATTCATATTAACCGAAAGAATTGTACAAGGTGATACTTCCATTATTCTTCAAGGGATCAATGTGAAACAAATATTGAAATCGAAGCCACACCTGATGGAAGTGCGAGACAGCTATTTCGTGTTACAAGAAACGCGTCAGTCGCACCACGTCCACCGAAGTGAGGCAACAATTTCAATCCCCTAGCATCTTCTTGGTAATCAATACTTGGAGTCACCAAGTGGATTACCGTCAAGTAATGAATACCTCACAATTCCATCTATAGGAATAAATAGAAAACAAAATTCAGATCATATACACACTAAGTATCGAACGTTCATATCTCTTCTATACCCGTAGGTACTAAATTGCAATGTCTATTTGACAAATGTCATCATATGATGTTTTCAAGTGTCAATAGGTTGCGTTGGTACATTCGCGATTGTTTCCGTATTCCAGGGGCCTATTCGGCGATATTTTTAAGAAAATGAAGTTTTTGTGCTTATGGCTCTGAATGAATAAATTTAAAAAAAACACAAGAACATTCATTCGAAAAATTCAAATTAACCAAAAAGATGATATAGTAAAGCTGGATATGTGAACTTGTAGAATGTGATGCCTCCATTATCATGTTGCATCATCAAATATGGCAATCGATGGCACTCCTGTTTGAAGTGCAAGAGAGCTGTTTCTTTCTGCAAGGAACTCGTGAGTCGCACCACGTCCATCGAAGTGAGGCATCGATTTCAATCCCCAAGACTTCTTATGACTCCAAGTTGAATACTGTCAAGTATTTTTTATAATGATTATAATGGGGCAAATTTCTATGCTATTAGCATACGTTTGGGCGAAATAGACTATAAAAGAGTATTTCAAAGAAGATGAAACCCACGGTACGAGTAGCTTCCCAGTTTGGTGTTCTGCAGATCTGAAAAAAAATATATCAAATAAAAAAGCAACTCATAAAACATTCAAACAATCAGGTCTCAATCTTGAGTGCGACTCATCTGTTTCTATTAGGAATAGATCTAAGTGCACAATTCTATAAGTGCTCTAAGTATCAAATAAATTTCGAGTAAAATCAAATCGCAGCCACAAAAAAATGATGAGGGTAGCCCAATGGTATACCTGCTATATTCTTGAAACGGTGTAGCGAGAGTCTAGTCGCTCCGTTGTGTAGATACTTTATGAAATCTTTCCATAAAGTTAGGAGTATTTCCTGCTTCGTGGAAATTGAGTTTTATAATCCCGATTTTTAGAACGGGCGCCAATAACCACATATCAAATCATAGACCGACATGCAAGTCTTCAGTCATACCAAAATTATTTGGCACATTGAGTGCGAATAAAATTTTTCCTTCATTCCAGCATAGTTTTCTTGATAAACAACATGGATTTATTTCAAAGAGATCGGCAACTTGCTAATAATTCTTGATATTATATTAGAAGTCATGAAAGCAGGAAAACAGATTAACACTGTTTATACCGATTTTAAAAAAACTGTTGACAAGGAGAGCTCATTGGTTACTTAATACTAAAATCGAAGCGTTAGGGGTTGGACTACCTTTTAAAGATTGGTTGACTGATCGTTTTAGAGGAATCACGTTCAGGGTTAAGATACATAAAGAATTTTCTGGAGAATTCAAAATGGAATCCGGTGTTCCACAGGAATCACCTTTGTCAGCGCATTTATTCCTGTTGTTTATCAATGACATTAAGTAAGGTATAAGACATAGTTAATTTCTACTGTTTGCGAATAATATCAAAGATATTATGACTCTATTCATTTTTACTCTTTGTCAAAACTAAAAAGTTTTGACAAAGTTGTGATATACAACAAAACGTTAACAAAAATAAAATTTTTCAAATCAAAACGTTAACAAAAATAAGATTTTATAAATTAAAAAATATATATATATTATTGCTAAAAATATATATTTATTTATTTCAAAATAATATAATATATATATATATATATATATATATATATATATATATATATATATATATATATATGTATATATATATATATATATATATATATATATATATATATATATATATACATATATATATATATATATATATATATATATATATATATATATAAACTGATATATATAAAAGGAGTGTAGTATTATTTAAGAATTATTAAGTCGTACTTGGGTACTAGGAAGAAATCTGGTCAATAATTCACAAACTAAGTGTCATCTCATCTATATTTCGATTCGAATGCGAATCCTCATCAGGATGCTGGAAAAATTATTGCCCAGATTTTTGCCTAGTACCCAATAATAACGTATTAGTTCTTATATATATATATATATATATATATATATATATATATATATATATATATATATATATATATATATATATATATATATATATATAATATCGGAAAAAAATGCAACCGAAAGAGCCAAAAATATGTGCATTTAAATGCATCGCAGATTGACAAAAAAAGCAAAAATTTCAGAAAAAAAAAAAGTGCAATACATGATGTACGAGTATATTATAATGTTGAATAATAATATTATTTCATTATTTTACTATGGTGGGGTGTGAGGGCGGGATTTAATAATTAGGTATTCAACGAAAATTTATATTAAGTATTAGATTTTATTAATAATAAAATAATAATAATACATAGGTACTATTTATAAATTATTTAATAATTATTTATAAATTATTTTGGTAACAATTAAACAGAATAACAATATTTAAACAGACTCAAGTCACGTCTAACATTTATTGTTAAAACTATCAATAATTATGTGTTTTTCAAAGTTTTCTAGGAGGAAACTTTGTCTCTTGTCAGAAAACATGTGTTTAAAAATTGAAAAACTTCGTTCAACATCAACTGATGTAATGGGAGCATATTTATATTTACAAATGATGTTTAATTCTAAATTTGGTATATCGTTTTACTCCATAATAATTTTCGAAATATTTTCAAAATTTGAAAGCCTGTATTATTTTGAGCCACATAATTGAATTCATTTGGAACGACGGTCCCAATTTGCCCTTCCGACTTTCTTAAAATTTGACTCAAAGTGACTAATCAGAGCTACTGATTCCGTTAATGGAATACAAGATTTTCTAAATTTTCAATAGTTGTAGATACAAACATATAATTGGTTTTTATAAATATTAAATTATTCTTTAATAATGAATTTTTAAAAAGATTTTTTGAGTTTAAAATAGATGTAGATGAAGAATCACTCAGATCGTCAATCACATGTTTAATGGCGAGGTAATTGTCAGTATGAAATTTAGCTGCATCCAACCAGGTACGCCAATGAGTTCTTACAAGTTGTGGAGGTGAGGCAAGACTTAGAAATTTTCATGTAGAAATATATATTTATAGAAGTATATATATGATTTCGTTGATTATTTATAGCTTTTTTCAATATTTTCAAAAAAATAGGCTAAATGAGACGTAATAATAACTACTTGTCTAAAAATCACTGACTGAACAATTCTTTATTCGACTAGTTTCGCCTTTTACGGCATTATCAAGAATGATAATTATAATAATAATATAATAAAATATAATTCATGAATAATAAATACTGTAATTATTAATATAATTATAATAATAATATAATGATAATATTCTTGATAAAGCCGTAAAAGGCGAAACTAGTCGAATAAAGAATTGTTCAGACAGGGATTTTTAGACAAGTATTTATTATTACCTCTCATTTAAATATGAACTATCACAGAGTGGATTCATCGTCCATTGAATTTAAGAATAGGCTATTTGAATTGAATAGAGAGTTGAATTAAAGGTCAACTTATTGCAGTTAACATTTCGTCGCGAATTTCAACATTGTCAAATCTAATGAGTATCAAACATCAATTTTAATCACTAATCGATTGGGCAGATTCTTTATGAAAATCTAACAACATAATTCGAATAAAACTAAGTAGTTCTGTGATTTTCACTATAATTTAGTGAAACTTGACAATATTGTCCTCCCGCGAACTCAGTAGCTTAATCAGGTATTTGACAATTGTAATTTTCATGATAAATCTGCTCGTTGGTCTTTCTACTATTCGAAGTAATTTTTCTGGCCCAGCATCCTATTCGAAAGTCTATTAGTCTTCTTCAATTTGAGGAAACCTCTGAATAACTTATGATGATTCAGTCAACTCATGATTCGTATGAGTGAAATATTTTTAAATTAGAAATATTACATAGCTGATTTGTAATATAATAAATAATCCAATAATTTTATATCTCAACTGCTATTTATTTTGAGTTATTGTCTTTATAAATGACAGTAGATCTGTTGAAACTAATTTTGTATTGAAGAATTTGAAACCATTGTCATCGTGTTCAATGCGTCTTGTATGTTGATTCTATTAGTGTTATTTGAAAGGTTTATGAAATGCTATATATTGAATGGAAATTTTTGATATCTATCCTTTCATTTATAAATAATTTTCTTCGATTTTGAATGTGTAACATTTCTTGAATCAGACCTATACCTACAGCATTCGTTGCAATAATTTCAAGGTATAGAAGAGCTTTGGTTTTCAATGACATACGTAATTGTTTTTCTCTTGTATATATTCGTTTGAATTGTTTTCGTATGGTGTGTGGTGTTACAAAAATATGAAATTTCAATACTTTCGCAATGTTTGTAAATAGTTCTGGAATATAAGGCGAAGGAATGAAATTATTCCTATTGAATCCATTTTTTGTTGTTTGCATAAAATTCCTGAACAGTTATAGTATTTTTTATTTCTGCATTGAATTGCAGGAATGATAATATTTTATGAAGAGTACTCGACTTTCTTCAAGTAATTCATATTCTAGAGATACACTGAAAATATATCACAAACGTAATTATTCTCATTAATTATAATTGAATTTTCAGGGTAATGTTTCATATTAATTCATTCTTTTGATTGATTTGAAACGTGGATCGATTTTATAATCAATTTCGAAAAAAGTGTTTCATAGATACATCATTCGAAAAATCATATTATTCTCAGGCGACAGTATACGAGGTATATTAGAAATGAGAAACAAATAAGTACACATCACATTAAATACTTGTATACTAAAAATATACACATACTGAAAAATTGTGCTCCAACAATTGATAACAAATATAGATTACCAAATTTTCTAGTAGTTTATATGACTGAACTTATGCAATATGACATATTGCGTCTTTAAAACTACCTATTTACTCAAAATTCCTAAAATAACGTATAATAGCATGAAATATGACCTTCGTTTCAAAACGTTTAGTTTAATTACTTCGAAGCATTATGTATTATATATATATATATATATATATATATATATATATATATATATATATATATATATATATATATATATATATATATATATATATATATATATATATATATATATATATATATATATATATATATATATATATATATATATATATATATATATATATATATATATATATATATATATATATATATATATATATATATATATATATATATATATATATATATTTATTTATGGTGTTGATATATTGTTAAATATATTTTAGTTGACGTTTTCGTTGAATTACAACTTTGTTTGAAAACTAATGAATAATTTGATATTATAAATCAACTTGAAAATTACAATGGATTCAAAGGTCAACTGATATTTTGTCAACTTGGCTGTTTCGCGCCTTTAATATTCAGAAAAAAATTTCTGGCTCAGCATTCACTTCGGAAGTTTATTAGTCTTCTTCAACATGAGGAAGCCTCTGAAAAACTTATGATAAGTCAGGTGTGTTAAGAAGATGTGAATATTAATTCAGTTCAAAGAGGTGGTTAAATACGTCATTTATGTTAATATTCAAGGTAAACTGCCAAAGGGTTCAATTACACATGTAACTAGTTGTTCTCAGAACTTAGATGTTCTTCTATTATCATCTCAGCACCTTTCTGTCCAATCATAAAAACCGAACTCTGAGTATTTACACTAACGATTTTTGGCATAATGCTGGCGTCGATAACTCTAAGATTTTTAATCCCGTGTACTTTTAACCTCGAGTCCACAACGGCATGTTGATCATTTTTTGGGCCCATTTTGCAGGTTGAAGTTGGATGATATAATGTCGTCGCTGTATTCATCATAGCACACTTCCAATAAGCGTCTGAATTGAATTCAAAATTTTTACAATTGGGTATACCAATGTCTAACACTTCTGCGTTTATAGTTTTGAAAGCATTGGTGCGCAGTTGTGCTTCTACGAAACGGACACCCTCTAGTAATGCTTTCATGTCTTCATTTTTCTCATCGGTAAAGTATCCTGTGAAAATTGAGGGTTTACTTAAAAGATCCGCATTTTTCAGTAATATTTTTCCTCTCGATTTCGGCTGCACTGCGATGATATAAGATACGAGTATATTGCTTTGCTTATTATGAGATATGAGCTGCTGGGAAATATTTTCATCCAAATTTATGACTTTCAGAAAAGTTTCCAAAACTGCCACATTATTTTTTGGGAATGAGTAATACATGATTTGAAGATCTGGATAATTCGTATGATTCTTTGTATTCAGAAAACCCAATATGTTCAGAAGACCTGTATTACTGAAGAATCCTTTTTTATGTACAAAGTATTGGTATATGTCGTCTGTGAGTTCAGTAGGTTTTATAGCCTGGTCACTGAATTTTGAAAACATTGGAAGATAGACATGGTCTTGTAAGTTCTCACCGACTTTTAGATCCTGTATGACTTCAATTCCCTTTTCTCTCAGATGTTCTGCAGGTCCAATACCGCTCAACATTAAAATTTGCGGCGAATTTATTGCACCTGCAGACAGAATGACTTCTCGATCGGAATAAATTTTCATTGTTTTTTCTCCAATTTTCAATTCAATACCTTCAGCTTTCATATTTTTGTTATCAATCATAATTTTTTGAACATGGGCGTTCAAAGCTAGTGTTATTTTGTCAGTAACAGTAGTGCGTCCTATCAATATTTTGGCTGCGTTGTACCTGATTCCGCCTTCAATATTTTGAAGGCTTTCTACAAATCCTGTATGTCCTTCTTCTGGTTGTTTATTATAACCCAATTCATTTGCTGATTGAAGTAGAATATTTCTTATCGTCTCATTGTTCTGATATCTTGTTAAGGGGATAGATCCTTCATTTCCATACATGTTTTTATATTTCGTTTGTTCTTCCATTAATCTTTCAGATCTTTTGAAATATTGTTTCAGATTGTCATTATCCCAACCTTCGTTTCCGCTTTCGCACCAGGAGTCATAATTTTCTTTATAACCCCTAATATAAATCATACCATTTATGGAACTGCAACCGCCTAGTAATTTTCCTCTTGGCCAGTGACAAGAACCATTTTTGAATCCTTTGCAAGATTTTTCAGAAGGTTCTGTGAAATATCCCCATGTTTCATCGGATATGAGTTCAGTATTGAATAAAAGGCCTGGAATCTGAAAAAGTAGAAAAATTCAGTAAGGAAAAATTTCTCAATCGTTATAGTAATTTTACGATTTATATACTTACAATCAAAATTTCATTTCATATTGAAAATATCAAAAGTACTCAACCTTCTCAAAATATTGACTCAAATACAATGAGATATATTATTCAATTATTATTTAAATATTCAACATTATGAGGAAGAAAGGTTATGGCATCAGACATTAGTTTTTATATTTATATCTGGACTAAGAACAAACAAATGAATATCCACTATAAATGTCTCTCCAATGGGAAAAATTATAAACTTTAATGCACTAATCGTGTAGACTTTCATGTATATTTGGGTTTTCTGGTGTTTTGGTCCACTGCACGAAATTGAGAATATTCGTGAAATTTCAATTTTATTATCCTATAACTAGAAAATAATGTGACATGTTTCAATACTATTCACTTATTTGTGTTGTACCTACCGATATCAGTTATTCCATTATATGTTATGAGATCATAACATTTATTTATTGAATGATAATGGAGACATCACATCGTACAAGTTCACATATCTAGAGCTCTTCGATAACATTTTCTTAAATATTTCATTCAGTGCCATAAGCACAAAAACTTCATTTCCTTACATATATAATATATATATATATATATATATATATATATATATATATATATATATATATATATATATATATATATATATATATATATATATATATATATATATATATATATATATGAGACAATGGTTATTGGCGGCCATTCAAGAATTAGAGAAATAGAAAACCAAGAACGAAAAATTCTCTGGAAGATTTACGGGTCAATCAGTAGAAAGGGATTTGGATGAGAAGACCTCAGAACTGAATCAAAAGACAAATACGATAACGGAAGAAATCAGAAAACGACGAGCAAAGTTCTATGCACATGTCTACAGAATGAAACAGGCTAGAATACCGAAGAAACTACTCGATATAATTATGAATAGTGAAAGAGGAACAGAGTGGCTAAAAGAGGTTCAAAAGGATCTACAACAGATCAATATAAAAAATCAATCTCGAAGATCGCACTGAATGTCGCTATAAAATCGCACATGTGAAGTTTGAGCAAAAATCAAATCGTCAGCCTGGAGTAAAGTGGACAGATGAACGGAAGAAAGAGCATTCAGAGAGGATGAAGCGCTTTTGGAAAGCAAAAAAGATGAAGCAAAATTCCTAATGATTGCGAATTCAAGTTCAGTCGCTCTCCTCATGGGGAACAATCGTAATAATAATAAAAATGATATTATATATTATATATATATATATATATATATATATATATATATATATATATATATATATATATATATATATATATATATATATATATATATATATATATATATATATATATATATATATATATATATATATATATATATATATATATATATATATATATATATATATATATATACTTTGAGCTTAAATGTATATATATATATATATATATTTCTTAAGGAAAATGAAGACATCATAGTGTTGAATAGCGACAAGGGAGGAGTGACAGTAATTATGAATAGGGAAGAATATGACAAAAAAATGGAGGAAATACTTGAGTCAAAAGATTTCAAGAGGTTACCAAGGGATCCGACACAGACAATACAAAACAAAAGTAACAAGTTGATATCCACACTGAGTGATAAAACCTATATATCAAAAGAACAGGCAACAAAGATGAAGTCGTATAGATCAATAAGTCCAAGAATCTATGGAAATCCCAAAGTACATAAACAAGACAACCCAATAAGACCAATAATTTCTAGTATAAATAGTCCAACTGAATCACTTTGCAAATATATAGCAGAAATCTTAAAGGCAGCATATAATACAAATAATTGTTACTACATAAAGGATTCGTTTGAAGTTGCTGAAAAAATTAATAACTTTATATTACCTACAAACCATGAGCTGGCATCTTTGGATGTTATAAATCTATTTGGAAATCTTCTCAAGGAGCAAATAATCCACACTTTACACCTAAAATGGAATAGCATAGAACAACATACAGTTGTGGACAAAGATCTATTCATGCAAATAGTTAACTTTGTACTGGACAACAATTATTGCACGTTCAAAGGTAAATATTATTTACAAGTATCAGGATGCGCCATGGGCTCAAAATTGAGTCCTATATTGGCCCAATACGTTATGGACGATCTATTAGATGTATGTATTCCAAGATTGTCGTTCAAGTTGCCCTTTGTATATAAATTTGTGGATGACATTGTTTTAGCTACACCTATATCAGGTAAAGATGAACTGCTAAATTGTTTCAATGACCATAATAATAATATCCAATTCACCATTGAAACTGAAGATAATAATTGTTCAGTACCATTCCTTGATTGTAAACTACACAGACACAATCAAACTGTCAAATTAGATTGGTATCGAAAACCGACTTGTTCTGATAAGTTTATAAACTACTATTCTAGTCATCCTCTAAACATGAAATTGAATTTCATCAAAGAAATGAGAAATAGATTAATAAAAATATGCCATGAACAATACTTGAAAGGGAGTTTAGATAAACTAAATAAAATATTAATTGAAAACTCATATCCATCGACCATGATTAAAAAATTGCTATTTTCATCAACTAACAATGAAAATATTTTACCTCCCCCGGAACTGATTACCGAACCTGACAATTCAACTCAAGAACACAGATGTTTTTATGGATCCTTACCTTATATACAAAAAATAACACCACAGCTGAAAAGTATATTCAAAGAATTTAATGTAAAAATATCATCGTATAATCCAAAGACAGTTGCATCGTTATATTCCCGACTGAAGGATGAGGTCCCTAAAAAATTACAAAGTGATGTTGTTTACCAAATAAATTGCATAGATTGTGAAGAAAAATACATAGGTCATACTTCACAATGGCTAAAAAGCAGATTAGCAATACATAAAAGTGACATTACTAAATATAAAGAAAGATGTGCACTTGCAGAACATGCACATAAAAAAGACCATAAAATAGATTTCGATGAGGTAGAGATATTGAAAAAAGAACCAAATTATCATAAAAGAACCATGCACGAAATGATACAAATAAAAAAATGCGAAGCCACAATCAATAAAAAAACTGATATAAACAAACTGAGCAATATATACTCATACCTTCTCAATAAAATTTAAGATAATGGCAGTTGGATGATTCGAGATATAACTGAGGCTGATTCCATGACAAATCAACTAAATTGATAAATGACATGTGTCGAATATATGTTATATTGACATTTCATACTAAACTGGTTACAGTGTTGAGAAAATTCTAATGAATCGTTTATTTTGAAAATTTCTTTTACATAATTTAAGTACTTCTTGTACATGTTATCATTATCATAGCTACTGTTGTAGATGTGTCATGTTTATATTTTAACCTCAAATTTGGTAAGGTTATTATAATTTTGCCATTTGAACATGTTCTGTTTGACACTTTTTGTTAATTGTAGAAGTCCTGAAGATGCAATAAAATATTGCGAAAGCTTGACTGAGAAAAAAGAGTACAAACAATAATTGCTCAATTGAGTCGAAAACACCCTAACCTCGCTTACTATATCATTAAATACGACTCTGAAAACTATACTATATATATATATATATATATATATATATATATATATATATATATATATATATATATATATATATATATATATATATATATATATATATATATATATATATATAAATCGAAATTCGAAATATATCAAAAAAAAACTCACAGGGGCCGTCCACACAAATGTTGTCAACGAGAACGAACCTATCGCTTTGGGGAGTGAATATTGAGTGCGCTTCGAAAAATCATCGAACTTGTTGAGTGATTATGGGATACATTTGTTTCATGATTATTATGAATCATCGGTCTTATTTAATCAGTCAGTCAAGAATCGTTGACTTAGTTCACGAAACATTAGTTCGTGAAGTATTCACGTGGGCTCCCTCTATCGAAGAAAAGTCGTATAAACTCTTCCGAGTATTCTAGATTTCTACTCATGACAACATTAGTCAGAGTAGGGCCTTTGTAGACATTTCATTTGGACACAACAGAACATTGTATGCAATGTGTAAGTATGGACTCATGTCTAATCGCTCCAGATCACATTTAGGCGGGCAGAAAGACAACTAGTTTCAAGATTCACAAATCATTCATACTAGTCAATACTGAGACTCTTAATTGAAATTACGAAATATTTGAACTATAACTCTCAGAGAGCTGTCCACACAATGCCTTTTTCATTTATTTTTGACCACCTGGGTATGATCTGGAGCGATTACGCATGGAACCATACTTACATATACATTGCAGACAATATTCTGTTGTGTTCGAATGAAATGTCTGCAAAGCCTCCACGCACTCTTTCTACTGTTGTCGTGAGTAGGAATCTATAATGCTGGGGAGAGTTTATAAGGCTTCGATAGAGGGAGCTCATGTGAATAGTTCTGAGGAATATGTTCTCCTCATTTGGATATAGGAACTGGGGGCGTTTTGAGAGTGATTGATTCCTAATTGATTGATGAAAGACTGGTGATTCATAATAATGATGAAGCAATTTTATCTTATTCTTATTCAACAAGTTCGATGATGTTTCGAAGCACACTCAATATTCACTCTCGAAAGTGATAACTAAGTTCGTTCGATATTTAGATTATGAGTCCCAGTATTGACTAACTAGTATGAACGATTTGGGGACCTTGTAACTATATATATATATATATATATATATAGTAAATACTGAGACTCTTAATCGAAATATCGAAATATCGAAATATTTCAAACAAAACTCTCAGGGAGCTGTCTACACAATATATATAAATATACATATATATATATATATATATATATATATATATATATATATATATATATATATATATATATATATATATAGTAGAAATAGATTATATGAATACAAGGAACTTAAATCATACAGTTGTCGTTCTTTATCATGGCACTTGTAAATACTCAATATTGAAATTATAACTCTCTTTCGATAATTTTTCTGCGAATTATTCAGGAGAATATTATAGCAGAACCTGCTATATGAAACATGTAAAATGTGAATATAGCTAGATAATCTGTATTATCCTTCAAGGTGTAATTGTTAGAGAATATATCTACAATTACAAAAATGTTAATGTAAAATTGCATTGAAAAGAACTCACTTTCAATTAATTCAACATTGAGTGTTACCTAGACAGAAATGCTAAGTACAATTTTATACTTTGCAAGGTTGACGTATATATGAGAGTGTTGAAAAGTTGATTGTCTTAGTAGAATGTCCAATTTTTAATTGATCTAGAACCTACCTCTGTTGTAATAGATGGAAAACCGCCAGCTTCTACCAATAAAATTTTCCATTTTCTCGTTTCCATCAGTCTTCTTGTCACCACGGACCCAGCCGATCCGGCACCCACAACAATAAAATCAAAGTGATCGCCATCTCGAAGATTTGCTGCCTTGTCCTCTGGATATAAATTTGGGTTTTTGAGAGCACACTGGCTGGCAAAAAGTGTATTCAGAAGAAGTAGAAATAAGTTACCGGATTGTGAATCTATATTCGCAGCACACGAGGATGCTGGCAATTGATGAATTAAGCTGTTCATTTATTTATCTGTAGAAGAACAAAAAGTATTAATTATTATATATTATAACACAAAACACTTGACATATGCATGAAGGGGATGATATGTTTCGTAAATGGATTGAACAAATTCTGAAAATGATTATTTCGTGATAATATTATTCATTTACATCTATTTGCATCAAAAATTCATCAAAAAGATGGCTTGGCGAGAAATTAGCAGCATAGAGAATGAAGGGAGATTGAATTATTTGAAAGGGGTGGAACGAGTGGTAAATGGATGGAACAAATTCTGAAAACGAAAAAATGTCATTAAGAATGTATACTTCGTTGTATTTCATTCGAAATTTTTCAAAATAAATCAATTTTTTCAAAAATATATAAGTATAACAAAAAACACTTGTCCTATATATAAAAGTGATGATATTTTTTGTAAATGAATTGAACAAATTCTGAAAATGATTATTTCGTAATAATATTACTCATTTTCATCTAATCACATCAAAAATTCGTCAAAATATTGGCTTATTGTGATTTATTCGCAATATCATATTGGAGTAGATCCCACCGATCGTAGCGTGTGTGCGCACTTTAGTCAAAACGGTCGCTGGAAAACCGGGGGCCAGTTTCACACACATGAAGTTGGATAGTATTCAGTGGTGCCAATGTTTCTTACTGCGCATTTCCAATACTCATCAGTATCAAAATCCAAGTTTCTGCAGTTTGGTATATCAAAATCTGAGATTTCTGCATTAAGTGTTTGGAAGGCTCCTGTTTTTAATTGAGCTCCTGCTAGAGGTATTGCGCTAAAGAATGCTTCTAGCTCTTCCCCATTAGCATCTGTTAGATATCCTGTTTCCACAACTTGGTAATCTGAAGGATTTTTGCTTCTCAAATAAATTTTACCTCTGGATTTTGGTTGGAGTAATGTAATTTCTGTTACTAAAATATTATGGTCTCTGTTGTACATTTTCAGTTTTTTCGAAATATCGGAATTCATACTAATAGCATTCGTGAAAGTGTCTAAAGATAAGTTATCCCTTTTAGGAAGAGCTATAAAAAAGAACTGTGTATCTGCATATTCAGAATTATTCTTCGTATTCAAAAACCCGTGGATATTAGAAATCCCCACATTCGCTAAACGACCAGTTCTGTTTATCAAATACTCATGTCTCATCTACCATTGATGTGTATTCAAATGCGTCATCACTAACTTTAGAAAACATCCAGATCAGCATATGATCTTGTAAATTATCGCCAACTTTAAGATCCTGAATCATCTCTAAACCAACTTCGATGAGTTGGTCCAATACCACTCAACATCAACAGTTGGGGGGTGTATAGTGCACCAGCAGACAAGATTACTTCTTCATTAGTGTAAATATTCGAAGATTCTGCTGCTAACCTGATCTTCACGCCTTTGTCCGTTTTTTGCACTTCATCGATTAAAACTTTCTCAGCATAAGCGTTCAATATCAGAGTGAGATTTTCGGAATTTCTTACTGAACCCAAAAATATTTTCGACGTATTGCTCCTCATTCCGTTTTCTATGGTCTGAAGGAACGCATAGAAACCAGGCTGCCTTTCTTTTTTTCTTGATTCAAGCAAATAATCTCGTATATTTTCCTTCACTTCATAGTTCGTGAGAGGCAGCAAACCTACTTTGTAGTATATCATCCATCTTTATGTATATTTCTTGCTATCAGTCTTTCGAAAATGTTGTAGGATTTTATGACATCTGCATAGCTCCATATTTCGTTTTCTAGTCGAAACCAAGAATCATAATCATTTCTTGGGCCCCTCACATACAACATGGCATTGGCCGAACTACAACCTCCAAGTAGTTTAGTTCGGGGGTAACGACATAATCCCTTCTGGTAACGTAAACATGCATCGCTCGATGGCTTTGTGTGATAATTCCATATTTGATCAGTTAATAGGTTGCCGAAAAATATGGAGGGAGTCTGAAAAAAACGAAACGTAAACAATTCATCAGAACTAATTAATTATTTCTTTAATATCGAAGAAATAGATTAATAGATTTTCCAGTATTAATGCCGAATAGTCAATCAAATTCAAACACCAAATTCCAGTTCAGTTGATGAAATATCTCAATTGATGAAAATCATCGTTTTCAACACATTCGACATGAAATTTTTCATGTCAAATGTGGCGGCTTCTACAGGCATTACGTGAATAACAAAAGCAGTACCGGAAATAAATTCGTAAATCGATTCGAGAATATGAGAGAAAAATATTCAAATATGAATTGGAAATTCAATTGATGATTTTGATATATATGAATATGATCTGGGAAGTGCATACATCAACATGCAACTATGAAAATACAGGGACCGGCACAGACGTATGAAAGATTTTTACGAGGAGATAAAAAGTTGGGTTAAACCTAATGTTTTCGGGATAGGTGGTATTCTTGAGCACTAAAAGAACTTGATCATTGAGAGCTGGAGCTGCGCAAGGAGGCGATCGAACGGTTAGGACCTCGAAAAAACAATGAAAGGGTGAGTCGAGCAGTTGAAGCAAGCGCAAGGAACGCTTTTGGCGCTGGTACATCTGTATCTGACTTACAGATGTCAGACCATTCTGGACAGTGAATTATATTTGGTTTTGCATTGTCTCCCGTTGTTAAAACATTGGATCAAAACGACTACGGCAGAGGAACAAGGATTTCAGAAGCGATGTTGTAAATCTTAACGCATGACATTGTTTTGACAATGAGTGACGAAACGCATTTTAATTTGACAAGACGTAGTTAACCAGCAAAATTTCGGTTATTAAAAAGCTCCATGACCTTTCCCCAACGGAAGGATATAGTAAAATTTTATGTGGCATTTGTCGAAGCTTATTGGTACGTTCTTCTTTCGGGAAAAGGTCGGATCGTCACTGTCAACACAGATGGTTGCCTACAAATGTTGCGTGAATGTTCTGCGAGAACTGAGAGATTAAGGTTCCAACCTGAATAATGTATAGTTTGAACAAGATTGGGTGATATACCATACATTAAGGGCAGGAATTAGCTTTTCAAGGAACACATTATCTGAACACCTAATTTTCTTGAACCTTCTGATTACTCTTTATAGATCTTTCTCGAAACACAAATGTAGGTATATAAACAAATCACGTACATTTAAAACCCTCATTAATTCAATAACCCAAAACTTTCAACCATTTCCTTATGTAATGCTTCCCACATGTAAAAATTCATACATTGTCCTCAGCGGTGTTTTGGCAGAAATTGGACAGCTTTCCACTGATGTTATGTTCCTCACCTTGCCATTATTTTCTCTTTTTACTGTCAACTGATATATAAAGGCAACATTTGAGGTAAACTTTAGAAAAATAAAATTGAGTTTAGATGTGAAATTATTCTGTAGCAGTATTTTCGAATCTTCTATACCATTCTAAAAGTTCTTTTCGTGTAGTTTCGTGTTTTGTCCGAAAAGGAACAAGAAATAATAACACTAGTACATCTGTAACGAATACTAAAGAAGTATAAATATCTCAGAAAATTCTAGAAATAAGCAATGCAAGAAAATTCTCAAGAGGAAAATAGAAGAAATTTATAGTGTCGAGAGAGACAGTGTTAAATTAATCTCGTAAGTTAAGAGAAGTAAAGACTGTATTTGAACCGAGGTCGAGAAGTATTGTGAGACCAAGTTGTCAAATGCACTAAATCACTTCCTTCTTATTGTATTATATGAAATATTCCCTGATCTCTTGGGAATGCTATTGTGATGTTCGATCTGCTAAATGACTATCAAACGGCTTATAATAGTAAACAAAAATTCAAAATGCGAATATATGTTCTAACGTAAACTTTCACGAAAAGAACATGTAAAACTGATATTCTCAGAAGGAAACTAGTCCCAAGATATTTTCACAACAATACAGAAAATATTGTTGTACACAAAAGAAGAGTAAATTGAAAAAAGCTATAAGTAATACGTCTTTCCCCACTCTCTTGACACCACTGTGATAATAATATAAGTTCTATTTCTATATACAATTTTTAACAAAATGAATGTGTTTATATACAATCTGTATTTATGTAAAATACAGATTGTTTGTACAATCTTTGAAGAACGAAATGGCCATTTTAAAAAATCAGGCTGTAGCTAACGCAGTGACAGCAGATTTTCAAACACGGAGAAATAATGTCATTATGATTGGACTAAGTAAGACGGCTGAAGTTGTAAAGGTTCTGAATAAACTAGATATTAACATCAAGGATGAAGAAATTAAAACCAGACAAATATCTTCAAAAGGCCATATGAAACCAATCTTGGTTACATTTCCAAGCGAGAGTGTTAGAAATGAAGTATTGCTAAAGAGGAAGGCGAAAGGATTACTAAATTCAGAAAACATGGAACTCGATGGGGATAGGCGTAATATATATATAAATGAAGATCTACCAAAGATTACACGAGATCTATTTAGGAAGGCGTCTGAACTGAAGAATATAGGTTATATGTATGTATGGGTTAAAGAGGGAAAAGTTCTTTGTAGGAAAAGTGAATTTTCAAGGATAATTCAGGTGTCACATGAAGGTCTAATTGATCTACTGAAAGACAATTGATTGAGCATATTTTTGTATCTTTGGATATATTACATTTGAATTAAATCGGTTTATTTTTGTATTTTTTTTTTGAGTTATTATTTATTCATGGATCAGTATATCAGGGACTTTGACAGTGAACAAGTTAAAACGATACAAGTGAAAAATTTAGAGGAACTCAAATTATCTTTGAAAAAAGAAAAAAGTAAAACGTTTAGAGTACTACATACCAACATAAGATCCATATCTAAGAATCTTGATGAATTCAGGGTTGTACTTGCTCAAATTGATTGTGAAATGGACTGTATAGTATTCTCAGAAACTTGGGAAATACGGAACATTGATTTATATCATATTGCTGGATATAAGCTTATATACAATCATAGTAAGAACAGTCAAAATGACGGTCTCGTCGTATTTATAAGACACAATTTACAATATACTTGTGACATTGTTAACGTTGGTGCGGTGAAGATAATTGTTCTCAATGTGAATAGCCTTGGTAGAAAAATTCAAGTGAACTGTGTATATAGGGCTCCAAGTTTATCAGCCAGAGACTTCATTGTGGATTTGGAGGATTATCTTGGTAATTGCAACAGAAACAGTGAGTATGATGTTGTATTGTTTTTGGGAGATATCAATATAGACATTTTAGACAAAACAAGTATTTCGGAAATGTATCTCGCAACTATGATGCAGTATGGATTCATCTCCATGATTAATGGATTGACCAGACTTAACTCAAAGTCCGGATCTTGCATAGACCACATCTTCATACAGAGCAGATACGAAAAAGAGAGGTTTGTGCCAGCTATACTTCAAACAACTGTTACGGACCATTTTTCCACCTTTGTGGAATTCTCAGACGACGAATTTTGCTATAAAAGCCAACCAAAAACATACCTGAAAAAATTACTAATTATTCTAAACTGAGTGAGAAACTCAGAACTGAGAAATGGGATAAAATAAGTGAAGTCCAAGATACGAACTTAGCTTGGAATTCATTTGTTGAGAATCTACAGGGAAAGGTGGTGGAATGTACACAGACGATAGAAATTAAACACCAACAAAGAAAACGAACCCCATGGATCACAAATGGTCTAATAAAATCAGTTTCGCAAAAAAATAGATTGTACAAGGATATGATGAAAAATCCAAACAATCCAGAAATGAAAAACAACTTTAGGAAATTTAAAAATCAACTAGAATCATTAATAAAAACCGTAAAAAAGGAGTACTACAGAAAACAAATTGAAAAAAATAAAAATTCTTCTAAAGGTCTTTGGAAATTTGTTAAGGGAGAAATGAAACAGAACGAGGGCATTACTAAAATAAATGATCGAAAAGGTATGTTGATTGAAGATAGGACGAGAATTGTAGATGAGTTTAACAAACATTTTTCGAGTGTCGGCGAGAAATTAGCAGCAAAAATTGAGAGGAAAAAGAATGGGGAATTGAAAATTAATTGTCGCCGGAACCCGAATACCATTGTTATTTTTAATACCGATGAAAACGAAATAATGAAAGTGATAAAGGAACTTAAGAATAGCAGGTCACCAGGGTATGATGGTCTTACAGCGGAAATTTTCAAAGCCAACGCAAGATGCATTTCTGTACCAATTGCAAGTCTCATAAATCGGAGTATTGAAAACGGAATCTTTCCTGATGCCCTGAAAAAAGTAGTAATAACTCCGATCTACAAAAATGGTGATAAATTGAATGTTACAAACTATAGACCCATAGCACTCACAACAACGTTATCAAAAATATTCGAAAAAATTTTAAAGATACGCATATGTAAATTTGTGGAAAAATACTCACTTATATCTGACCGCCAATTTGGATTTCAAAAAGGCAAATCAACACAGGATGCAATTGCAAACCTGGTTTCACATATAACGAACGCAATAGACAAGAATGTACCAATATTAACAATTTTCGTAGACTTGGCGAAGGCGTTTGACACCGTCAACCACAACGAACTACTAGAGACACTGGAGTGCATGGGTTGGAGAGGGATAGCCTACAATTTAATTAAAAACTATCTGGAGAATAGGAAGCAAATAGTTAAAATAGGAGGGGTCATCAGCGAGGAATCCCTGGTTACCTGTGGAGTACCTCAGGGAACAGTTCTTGGACCTATATTATTCATTCTTTATATAAATGAAATTTTTTCCATAGACCCACACAGTGAAATAATTAGCTTTGCTGATGATACTGCGATACTCGTTAGAGCTGATACGTGGTATGAGTTGAAAAATAAGTCCCAGGAAGTACTTCAGCGGATGATGGAATTTTTCGCGTTGAAAAAATTAACCATTAATATGGAGAAAACGAAATTTATGAAATTTGCTAGTTATAGAGATGGTCTACCTAACTTCAATAGGCTCGAAATTGAACTCAACAACACTATTTTCATAGTTTCATCTGCTGACGTGATTAAGTACTTAGGGATTACAATAGATAGTCACTTACGATGGGATGAGCACTCAGATAATATTATAAAGAAGATTAGAAGTTTATTTGTGAAATTCAAACAATTAAGGAATGTATGTGAGGAGTCGGAACTATTCAAAATTTATTATGGACTAGTGCAACCGCATTTGTCTTATGGTGTTTTGGCATGGGGAAGTTTAGCGGACTGTCATTATAGGCATATTGAAATTGTCCAAAAATTTATTCTGAAGATAATATATAGGAAAAACTCCACTTTTCCAACAGACGACCTGTTCAACATGGCTGAGATATTTACTGTACGTCAACTATACGCTAGAGCACTACTGATTTATCAATATGAAAGAAGAAAGCAACAACCAGTAAATGAGAGAGTGATAGTAAGAAATTTGCGAGATGGAACAAGTCTTAGAGTGCCGTTCATGAAAAAAACTATTGGGCAAAAATCATTCTCTTACCTAAGTCCAATTCTTTATAATGAAATATCTAGTATAGTAAGAAATTGCAGTTCGATAAAATCATTCAAGAGATACATAAAGAAATGGATATGGCAATACGGAAGGAACTCTATAAATAATTTCCTGAAAAGGAATAAATTTTGTTAACAATGATTTAGATGGTTATGTTATATTTGTTATGGTATTATGTTATTGTAATTGTAATATTTTGAAATTAAGTACATGTTCCAAAGGAGCATTATTTAGGATTGTGTTCATACAAATCTCACACACAAGTGTAGTCTTTTGTGAGAAGAACTCCCTCTACTTTGTTCACTCTGATATTGTTTTATTTATTTTGTGCTTATTGATTTTGGGAATAAAGTATTATTATTATTATTATTATTATTATATGAAGACAGTGATACAAGTAATTCAGGACTTTTTTTCCAGTATCTTGAGTACATTTGCGTTTATTACGTCAGTTATATCTTTTTCTATGTCAATTTTCTGGACGCCCGATATTATCTCTGGTTATCTCTGTTCGCGATCTTAGAGTTGAGTGGAAATAAGTAAAAAGGATTACCTCGGCTGTTGTAGATGATGGATAATCACCAGCTTCCACTCCCAAAACTCTCCTTTTTCTTGTTTCTACCAACCTAGTTTCCACTACTGAACCTACTGTTCGGGCACCTATTAAAATAAAGTCGAAATTGTCTGGCCATCTCTGATGTTCAGAGCTCCATCAGTTGGATAAATGTCAGAGTTACTCAGAGCACAATATTTCGCGAGTAGTGTGTTTATTAAGTTATTAAGAGTAAAAAAATATTCCCAGATTGAGAATCTCTGTTTTCTATGCACGATAAAGAGGATAGCTGGTGAAGTATTATAAGTATATTTCAAATAATCTGAAAAATAAGCACTGAAAAATTTTACTAATGATACACTAATAATCTTAAGTCACGCTTAGGAGTAATGTTCATAAAAATGATATGACAAACTTGTGATAAACTTACTGGAGCTTACTAACATAAATCTGCAATGTATAGTAGATCAATTATGAATGAAAATTATTATAATATTCAACGAAATTGTTTTCATTTGTAATTATTCAATTCGTTATCTTCTCATTCCAATGAATACAAAATTATGTAATCTTATAGATAATTTCAATGATAGGTCACTTAAAATCCTTCCTTAATGACCTCTGGAATATCTAATAATGACAATAACTTCGCAACAAGTGCAACAATTTACTAGAAAAGAGACGTAGCAGTCAGAAATCGGCGAGTAAGCGCATTGATATGTAAATATCCAAAGTACATTTTGATCTGAAAGCAATATATTAATTTAAATTTGAGATTATTGATAAGAAAGGGATATAACGTTATCTCTATTAAATGCCAGAAGCTCTCAAATGTACTGAAAAATTCATTTCGCTCAATAATCGTTATACTTACAGTGATAAAGCTTGAATAACACTTCGATGCTTTCACTTTCACAAAATTTCATAAATCGTCATGAATACAATCTAAAATACTGAGCAATATGAACACGTACAGAGCAGGGTGACGTCCAATATCAATGGACGTCATACTGACTCCTAACAAATGAATCTTTTATTGTAAAATTCATTAAAAATATGTTAATTCAGTATTTGCCTCATTTTTCGTGATGGAAAAAGAACTTTAATTCGTGTATTTTGTTTAATTAGCCTGCCTTTGAGCAATTCATAACTATTTTCATAAAATTGACTGAGTGTTCGCTGATCTCTTGGTGAAACACTGTTAAATATATCAAATAAAAACACTTGGCTAGGTTTCAGAAAATTCATAATGAATAAATACTTGGCTATTGTTTCGGGCTGTTACCTCATTTTCTAAAATTAGAATCACTAACTTTCTAAAATGTGTCTAACTTTCGAAAATAGGGTAACACCCGAAATAATTGTCAAGTATTTGTTTATTATAAATTTTGTGAAACCTAGCCAAGTGTTTCTTATTCAATATAATATCCAATTAATAATATTGTAATTCAAGTTAATTTAATTAATTGATTTGGCTTGAAAGGTTTTCCTTTAAAACATCGGCTTCAAAATAAAATATATAAAGGAGAAGTCTAATTGTATCGCCAAAAATAAGAAAACACTAAATAACATATTTTTATGGGACTTTACCGTTGAAAGCGTTTTTGTTTCGGGACCAATTTTTTATCCGCCCTCTTGATATATTGAAATATGATCTTAATATATCTAAATTAGTAATAGTTTCAAGAGCAACTGACCTTCTTATGAAAAGTATAAAGCAATACTTCCTACTTTCAATATAGCATCAACAACAAACACCATATAGAGATAATGTCGTAGAGCCTTACGTGTCACAAAATCAAACTACTGATTATCAGTTCAAATTTGATAAGGCCAATCTGCTCGTATAAGTGATTAGAATTATCCCCTATTGAACCGGATTCATTCATTTAATTTTCAATGAACACTTTATTTTTTCAATTTTGAATTTCAATCATTTAATAATACCTACAACATTACACAAAATTTAGAGCGTCAGTGGCCGAGCGGTATATCGACCGTATACGCTCTTGGCTTACTGGTGGTGGTGGGTTCGATTTCCATGGTAATCTTGGGAAGTTCGGAATCAGCGTTGAACTGTATGCCCAACAGAGCTATATAGGTCTCTGACCTATATATGAACAATGAAGATAATGAAAATTCATTCTAGCTATCTATCTACATGGCGGACCTCAAAGCCAAAATTAAGCAACAGTCAAAAAACAAAATTGAAAAGATCTGAAAGCAATGGCAATTCTAAAAGTATAAGAATTCAGAAAAATTCAATTACAAGAAACATCATGAAATACAAAAACGAAGTAGATCATTATAGGATAACTTAAAGTGCCATCGCAGAATGCTCCTACAATATCACAGTTCTCCATCCAGTCTTAAATGAATGTGATCATTCTTTTAAAGGCGAAATTTTTGTAATGACGTCTACTAAAACTATCATGCAATGAGAGGGGATTTTCTCATACCTCTAGGTGAAACATACAATTTTATATAGCATAGTATTTCGGAAGAGAAAATCAAATTACTAACGATTTCAAAATAACCTTATATCCAGAAATTCGACTCGATTTTTTATTGAGTTCAAATTGTTGTAATACATTACTTAGTCAAGATTTAACTATAAACACTTCCGCCCGTGTTTCACAGTTTATGGAACATAAGCATTAATAACACATTGAAAGGAACCGATAAAATCTTTGATACTTCCTAAAATGCATAACAGATTTATACTTGGAAAAGCATAAAACCAGAAAATTCGACAGAATACCATTGTTTCGACAAATTTTTGAAGAACGCATTTTAAGCTATAGAAAGCGCAATTTATAATAATAACAGGCCACATTTCCAATTATAGTACATGTCACAAGAATAAGATCATGAAACAACATATACTGGAGTCAGAAATAGGTTCGAAAAATAATATCTTCATTCATAATCATTGATGAACTGATTTATGTTGTATGGCTCAACACTGAGGAGATATTTGTATATTTTAGCTTCAATTCAACCAGCTAAAATTTTTATCTTTTTCAATACGAGATGGTTGTTTATCAAAATACAATATGCGATAGTAGAAATGTCCCAGCTCTGTTTTCACCAGCTTTGGTTCGGGAAACTCCCTGTCAAATGTCTGGGTGTTATTTGCAGTATGGATATTCTCTTCGAACTTATTTCTCTTTTCGAATAAGAATAGGAGTTACTCCTGGATATGAATGCTGTATGAATTATCTTTTCTCTGGATTTCCCTCTATAATGTGAGGCTTGAGTCTGAGGTAAACCCATAAATAATAATTCTATACAGCTTGATGAATAATTTTCATAGTTTTCTTGCCCAAGAGCTTACTTAAAACTTCCAAAGAAAGGCATATAGAACTCAGTTGGTTGCACATATCTGAAATATTCTTTTCGAGGTTAGTTTGTCATCTACTAATACAGCCAAGTTTAGGTGAATCTTTCAAAGGCAGCTGGCCGCTTATCTTAGATATTCATCTCCTTTCATGATGTGTGATGTGTGATGTTCTGAACATCGTTGCATTTGGTTACCTGAATCATTATTTCACTGTACTTAAGGTGTGAGCATCTTGATTTTTTGCTTGTGTCTGGGTGCTTGCACTGGCAGTGATGCTTGTGTCATCGGTATTGTCCACAATTGTTGCTTTTTCTAAAATTGTAATTAAGTTGAGGTCACTGATGAAGACAATGAAGAGTGTTGAACCAACAATGCTATTCTCTGGTACTCCAGCATCAATGGAGATGAAGTCAGACAGCAATTTAGGCCCATCATTTTTTTAAAATTCTCTTTGAGTTCCAAAGGCAAGGTATAACTTGATCTATTCAAGTGAATTCATTTTTTTTTCAATACTGTCAATTCTGATGATGGGAGTCAATACTGTGAATTCTGGAGACTCATGAAATAGGTCTTCGAAGCTATCAATTAAGAGTGGTCGATCAGACGAGTAATTATGATTTCTGAACGTTTGAAAAATGCGAGTATAATATTCCGACTACTCATAAAACATGTTAAATCCTTTGTTCCTCTACAAATTTATTATGGTCTCCTAATTGTCTTTTTGTGGTCTGGTGAAGTGTTTAAAAACTCATTTATTCATAACAATTCTCGATATTTCGACACTTCTTGTCGGTTGTTTACCTTGATTGATAAAACAGTCCTGATGATAACGTGATACCTTGAAACATGTCAGGAGTAAATTTTTAAATTATCTACAATAAAACGTTAGGAAAGTGCTTATAACTTTCAAGGGTTCAAGTCAGTATTATGTCATTTATCATGTTTCACCTCGAGCTCAGTATCGATTATATATCGTATAATTTGCAATGATTTCATTGTCAAATATTATTCCACAATAATATTGTTTCTATGGCACATTTGAAACATTGAGTTTAGAATTACACATGTAGGTACTTGCAGTGGCGTGGAATGAATGATTACATAATCTTTTATATAATAGCAGATATATATATATATATATATATATATATATATATATATATATATATATACATACATATAGATATGTAATTCTTTTATATGTATTATATGTAATTACTGGATTTTCAAGCTTCTTGAGATTGTTATGCTGTTAATGTCTATGCTTTTATGAAAAACGAAAAAATTTATCTCAAATCTAATCAATTTGTGAAAATTCGAAATCATTATCATTCATTTTTAATATTCAACGCAAAATAGATATGAGTTTCATATGTGGGTATATTTTCTTTTTAGGAACGATTTTTGAGAACCAACAACCGTTGGTTGTTTTGGAAAAAACAACCAATAAAATACCAAAACACCACGTGAAAATCTTGCTAGGCGATTTTAACGCATAGCTAGGTAACAAAAGGAAATTCGGAGATACTAGGGGTCCCCAAACCAAACACAAACGTACCAACAAGAATGGTGAAAGGTTGATCGCGTTCTGTAGGAACTTCGAACTCAAAATCATGAGTATGCAAAAACACAAGTTCACTACTTGGAGGTCACCCAGTCTCAAGCAGAGAAAATATCGCAACAGAACTCGCGAAGGCGTCTTTGATTTGGACCACCATCTTCTAAAGAGAAAAACGAAATTTCAACCAAATAAAAATAAAAACTTTCACCGAATAAATTCAGATCGGAAACTGAATATCTGAAACTCCACAAGGAAAGAATCATTGCACGAATCAATCGGGATGAATCGACAAATTGGGAAATCCTTACAAAGAACATTCAGAAAGTCATTACACTAGGGCAACCTCCTCGCACCAGGAAACATCGCTGGTGGAACGCAACTTGCGATCTAGCAGTCGACAAGAAAAACAAGAAACTGCGTGGAAAAAATTTAACGGCTATAAAAATGAGGAAAACTGGGAGAACTTCCTTATAACTCAAACAGGCCTCCAAAATAATTAGAAGAGAAAAACAGAGATATGGCAATAATAGGTGTCACAAAATATTGAAGGATTTCACTAGGACTTTCTAGAGATTTTTACAAAACTTTCAGGGAAACATTGCAAGGATACCAAGCGCCCAGTCTTTGCTTCAAAAAATCCGATGGCACATTGGAAACTAACACAAAAAATAACTGCAAAATGTTAACCGAATATTTTAACACCTTTCTCAACTGCAATCCACCCCAAGAAAAACTTACGTCCTACTTTTCTGTATTTACACACCCAGACTCGCAAGCTCCTGACACGGAAGAGATTACGGAAATTATCAAGCAATTGTAAAACAACAAAGCAGCAGGAGAAGATGGGATTATTGCGAAACTCTGTAAACGGAACGATCCTATTTTGACGCAAAAACTTCATCATTTAATATCAGAAATCAGGAGGACGGAACAGATACCAGAGGATTGAAAATGCGCGCTGATACATCCATTGCACAAAAAGGGCGACAAAACGGATATCAATAATTACAGAGGAATTTCTTCACTCCCGATTGCTTGCAAAATACTTTCTAATGCACTCCTAAACAGAGTAGAACACCACTAATTGGGGAATACCAGGCTGTATTCAGAAAAAGCCGATCATGTGCTGAACACATCTGGACTTTAGAGATGATAATATAGATGAGGAAATCTGGAAATACAGTCATCAAATATGTTGACTGCAAGAAAGCATATAATTCGGTAGACCGCGAAACCTTTTTTAAAATCATGAAAGAATTTGGAACGAAAAATTATAGAACAGACCCTTACCGGTAACTTACAACTTCCAAAGTAAAATTCATGGGCGAAGTATCAGATTCCTTCGGAAGCAAAACCGGTGAAAGGATCATTAGGGAATGTGAACTTCATGTGAAGGGCATACAAGTGGGTATCAAGAAATAAAATCGAATAAATGTCAAATGTCTCGCCTCTGCATACGAAATTGCTATCATCACAAACAACTGAAACAATTCGCCGTAGAGAAACTAAATGAAATTTCGCAGAAAACTGGGTTACAAATTCCTTATGATAAAACCAAATACATGGAAAGAAAACTAAAAAATAAATCTTGTCTTATCACAAAACATGGTCAAATTCTGCAAGTCGGCCATTCTAAATAGCTCGGACAAGTTATACAGTCCTCAGGTGTAAACCGAATCTCTAATGAACAGAGAATTACCAAGCTCCGAAGAGCCTACAAGCTAACATGGGCGTACTATAAAAAGTTCATTTCGAGAGGTGCCAAACTGAGGCATTATAACACAACGATTCTCCCAGAAGCAGTCTACGCGGCTGAAATAATGGTTATTGACGGTGATTCAAGAATTAAAGAAATAGAAAAACAAGAACGGAAATTTCTCATAAAGATTTACCGGCCAATCAATAGAAACGGCATTTGGATGAAAAAACCTCAGAATGAACTTTATCAAAAGACAAATACGATAACGGAAGAAATCAGAAAACGACGGGCAAAGTTCTATGCACATGTCTACAGAATGAAACGGTCTAGAATACCGAAGAAACTACTCGATATAATTGTAAAGAATAAATGCAGAACAGAGTGGCTTAAAGAGGTCCAAAAAGATCTACAACAGATTAATATAAAAAATCGCGAAGGTCGCACTGAGTGTCGCTATAAAATCGCACAAGCGAAGTGTGAGCAGAAATCAAATCCCCAACATGGAATAAAATAGACAGATGAACGAAAGAAAGAGCATACAAAGAAATAGACTACAAGAGAATGAATTCCATAGTTATCGTGCTCATACCTTCGGACTTGTAAATATTCAATAGTTAAAGTATACTCTACCTTTCTTTCCAAAAATTTTCACAAATCATTCAAAAGAATATTACACAAATTGCTCAATCAGTTGTGCAAAGTTTTTGGAACAAAATATAATTGATGATTTAGAAAAATATATTTTGAAATGTATGTTGATGATTGTTCTTATACTAGAACGTTTGAATAATTTCCATATCAAATAAAATTCGCACTTGAACGAGACGCAGATGAAAATTTTAATTTTCTTGATATTAGAATTATGCGAAAAGATAACATAATTTCGACAAGGTGGTATAAAAAAGATATAAGTTTTCAACGGACAATTAATTATGAAAATAATCATCATCATTTCCAAAGAAGCAATAATTATTATTTTCGTAGATAGATCATTGAAATTAACCTCACTCACCATGTCAAGTCATGAAACACTTAATAATTTCGCATATAATTTGATGAAAAAATTCATAAAAAACACGATTCCTAAATTCCATAATAGGTATACTTCACAATCAACAAAAAATAATTTCAATAAAAATAATTACATTCGGCTACCTTTTATTTCAAGACTAGGTACAAGCATTGCGAAAAAATTGAAACCTTATAATTTAGTGTTAGTTCATACCGCAGAAAATCAAGTCAGACATATATATATATATATATATATATATATATATATATATATATATATATATATATATATATATATATATATATAAATATATTATTATTTTGAAAGTTTTTAGCCATAACATTATTCAAAATAATGAATTCATTAGTTTTGACAAAGTTGTAATATAACAACGAAACGTCAACAAAAATAAACTTTTTCGTATCAAAAAAGCCTGTTATTGCTAAAAACTTTCAAAATAAAATATCTTAAACAGGCAATAAATCAATTTCAAGATATATATATATATATATATATATATATATATATATATATATATATATATATATATATATATATATATAAAGTTGAAAACCGGAACAATAACACAAAAAAATAGATGCAGAAAATACGGGAAACATCAGAAAATTTACATTTATCAAAGTTCAGAAAACACAATAAAAAAAAGAACATCTCAAAAAATAAAACATCTCAATTTTATCTATAACGGTTATAAACCGTTCAAATGAGACTCATAGAATAAATACACAATAATCATCAAACAACATACCTCAGAACTCATTCTTTCCTGACCTACAATCAATTTCACACACTGGATTAGTATTAAATCTCAACTATGAAAAATTCAAATTCAAAAATATATCACATTCACTTGAATCATCTGGCTTACCATGAATTTTTCAGAGTTTTCCTCATGAAGAGTTACTAATAAACTTCCGAAGCGAATGCTGAGCCAGAAATATTCCTCTGAATACTGAAGGCCCTCTGAAAAAAGTTGAAGGCCCTCTTTAAAACGTTGATTTTTTTAAAGAATTACGTTTGACATTTTGATATCCATAAATATTCATAATTAAAATTAAATTAAATTAATGGATGAAATTAAATCCACAGTTCATGAGTTGATTTTTAATGAATATCAGATAAGGTTAAATCGATCATTTCATACTGTGTTTAACAAAATACAGGTGTGCAATATTTGAAAATATGACAAATTGTATGAGACCTAGAGGAAGCGAGAAAAGAAGCGAGAATTTTCTAACAATGAAGTGGTTCATTAACACCACTGATATCAACATTCCACAGAATATCGCTGACTTTCTTTTATTGGGATCGAAATTTGGAATTCCAACCACTAATAAAAGAGTCAGACTGTGGCAGTTCTTGACAGATGTGGAAAATAATGTTTTAGAGGTACCCTGTGAACAGAGAGATGTAGTGGGAGCTCAAGTTACGAACTCATTAACAAACTATATGAATAAGTCGCACAAGAGATCGTCTCATTTGTGCAAAATGTTCCGGAATATGATAACATTTTTGCGAACGAATTCTGAATTATATATCTTACAAGCTGATAAAGGAGGCTGCTGTGTCGGGATGACAAGAGAATAATATATAAATAAAACTTTAAAATTACTTGATGATAACACAACTTACACACATATAGACAGAGACCCAACTACGTTATTTCAAAATAAATACAACGCTATGATAAAATTGCTACATAGAAAGCTGGAAATAAATGATGCGCAGTCCAAGGACTTAATAATACACAATTCGCTTTTTCCTAAGCTTTATTACCTTCCGAAGATTCACAAAGATAATCTTCCTTTTTGGGGCCATTGTTAGTACTGTAAACTCGGTTACTTACCAATTGTCCAAATTCATAGCAAGAATATTAAAATACACCAATGACAATAGATTTGATTTTAATGTGAGGGATACTTCTGAATTTGTAGATCTCATCGGTGACATGATTCTTACGAAAGGTTACGTTCTCATCTCCCTGGACGTTGTATCGCTGTTTACAACTGTACCGACGGAGCTGATTATGCTTATTGTTGAACAGAAATGGGACTATTTGGCCAAGGTAGTTCTTGATTATTTGTTGGACACTGTCATTCTACGTTTACCTTTCAAAATGCCCTTCATCTACAAATACGTGGATGAGCCCATTTGCGCTGTGCCTGTATCAGAAATTGCAACCACTTTAAAGATTTTGAATTCTTACAATAATCATTTACAGTTCACTGGTGCTTTGTAAAACAAAAGAAGTGTACTATTTTTAGATACGTTGGCAATAAGACTGGATGATAACAGGCTCGTTCTAGATTGGTACCAAAAACCTACTACGGGACGTTTTTTGAATTATTATTCCAGCCACCCAACAAGTCAAAAATTGAACTTGGTTACTGCTTTGAGGGATAGAATTTTGCGCATTTGTGATGAAGGATTCCATGCAGATAATTTGAGGAAACTGTTTTCCATTTTTCAGAATAACGGATATCCAAAACATACTTTGCAAAAGTTAATTTTTGATACACAATTTTATGACGGCCCTAGTGAGGAAACACGTATCAATTGTAAATTCAAGAAGATTCCTTATATACATAGTGTAACCAATTCTGTAGTGTCAATGTTCTCAGAGATCAGTACAGTCAGATTGGCAAAGTATAGCCCTTTAAGGATCTCTGATGTGTTTTCAAAAGTCAAGGACCAAACACCGGTCCACTACATGAACAAAATTCCTTGTACTGATTGTCCTGGAGTATATTGGACAGACCAAACAGTGTTTAAAAAATCGGTTGACACAGCACAACGGTGACATTCGTATAAAAAAAAATTGTCTTGAGCAATAGCAAAGTATTTTTTGGATACAGGACATAGTTTTGATTTCGAGGAAGTTAAAATTTTGAAACATGAAAGCACTTATAAATGTAGATTGCTCTTGGAAATGTTCCACAGTAATAAGAATATTAATTCTATTAATTTTGAGACAGACACAGACATGACGACTAATATTCACTGTAATATTCTAAAACGTCTGAGATGATGATGGTATGTGCAGTACTCCTGTTGTGTTTTTTTGTTCTCGTTCGGCGCGCTTGCCTTTATATTGTTATTGTTTGGTTTTTCCGCCTTACCGATGTGTCGAGAGTTTGTTTATTTCAATTATTTTGACTAGTTCCATCTTGTCAGTTTTTCTCTTTTGGTATTTCGGAATAATCCAAGTTTTTAATTCTGTACTGTTATGTTGTACTGCCACGTGAGGAAGTTTCCAAATAAGAGACGAACATTGAGGATTGAATGAGTAAAACGAACTGACTAATGTCATTGACCCCTACCTGTTGTATTTGCTATTTTATATATATATATATATATATATATATATATATATATATATATATATATATATATAAGAGATTATCAAAGGAAAATTAATCCATGTGCCTCTAAATCGAGGCTGTTATTGCAGAATAAAAACATCAGGAAATACTACAAAAGATTATCTAGATCTATCTGCCGAATTCTCATCATAAAGATGAAGGCAATACTGGGTTCACTGTAGTACATTCAGAAAAGAAATATTCAAACAAAAAGCATCTATAGGCGAAGAAGAGAAAGGCCATAATGAGCACTTCTCCCAAGGGAAATCAAAAAGACCAGAAGAGGAGAAGATTTGGCTTTTTCATCAGAAGTCAGAGATAACGTCGATGCATCTACCATAGAGAAATATTTATATTCAGGATAGAACAGAGGGTCAATTATCAGCAACATCAGTTAAAGAATTATCAACAAGAAATCAATCCCGAAATAATAAATGTTTCCTAAATGAGAGGTAATAAGATATACTTGTCTAAAAATCTGAACAATTCTTTATTCGACTAGTTTCGCCTTTTATAGCATTATCATGAATGTTTTCTAGTTGGAGTAAAAAACCGGTATAAAGACTCCGTCTACGGAACGAAATTCTGACCAAATGGAGTGGCTTTTAGCAGATTCAATTTCAGAATTGATCACAATTTTTTGAAGAGTGGAATTTCCGAACAAATGAAAACGTAATTGAATATGAAGACTAGGAGAAACTCAAGATCATGCTCCTCAATATATAAGGGTTAACAAATAAATTAGAAGCTCTCGAAGTAATTATCAATAGGCTCAAAATTAATATATTATTATGCGTAAGTAAACATTGAATGAAAATGCATAGTTTTAATATATATAATTAAAGAAACTACAAACTTGCTACCTTCCTTGCAAGGAAATAAGGAAACACGGGGGAATTTGTATCTATGTAAAAACTATAAAACAATATAATATTCTGGAGGAGATAAATAGTTGTTCACTTGAAATGTTCAACGAAATATATGGGATATATGTACCAAATCAAAACTTGAGTTTGATTTAGAATTGAATGGATTGAAACAAGCCTTGATAGTATACTACAGGTCCCAGCCTTCAGTACATTTCAAAGATATATGGTACCAGGTACTACAATCCGTTTACAATCAGTTGGATAATGGAATAAATATTGTTCTTGCTGCAGATTTGAATACTGATTTTTTGGTCCTTAATACGGAATCCATTGAAATCGTGAACCATTTTTTAACGTTTGGTCTGAAGAGGAAAATAAATACATATACAAGGAAATATTATAATAATTCAAAAACATACATAGACAACATTTTTAGTAATATAATACACATTAAAGCATACACTGATAATACAAATATATCCGATCACTTTGCACTAATATGTAAAATTGAAAAATGCAAAAAGTAATGTATATTTCCAGATAAAATGAAAATGGCAATTATTTGTTCAGTAATAAAAAAAGGATACCCAATGGACCCAAGCAACTACAGACCAAATGCGATACTACATATTTTTTCAAAAATATTAGAAATGTATCAATATCGTAGAACAGATAATCTCATTTTTACCCCAACAGAATGTGTTATCAGAGACACAATTTGGCTTTCCACCAATCAAGTCAACAACATTAGCTATGAAAGCACTCTGTGAGTCATCGTTCAGGGTTTTGAAGAACACAGCATGGTTTCGGTGCGATTCTTCTATGAACAGCCTTTGACTGCATGTGTCTCGACTTGTTCCTAATGAAAAGTGACACTATAGAATTAAGGGTTTAGCATTATCGTTGGTGAAATCATTCTTAGCGGATCGCTGCCAGGTTGTGCAAACTAGTAGACAAACCAGTACAATGATGCCTCTACAACATGGAATACCCCAAGGATCAATATTGGGGCCTCTGTTTTTTATAATATATATTAACGATTCAACGGATAGCCTCATGTGTCAGACGATTTTATATGCAGATGATATAACATAAAAAATAGAGAATTATCTGCATTGAAGGACCAAATGGAAAATATCGATCAGACAGCATTCATATCAGAATGCGAACAAATTATGCTTGAGCAGGGGCAAAGCAAAAATTCTGTTATTCACATTTTCAAAACGAACTGAATCATCTTGCACTGATACATTTCTTGGTGTTTTTATGGATACAAGGCAACATGGGCAAGTCACTGCGAAAAATTAGCTCACGACCTGCATAAATTGATATTTCCCATGAGACGCATAAAACAAATTGTCACATTGGATTCAGCTCTGCAGGCCTATTTTGCATTCAAGGTTGGTCTATGGTTTGGAAATATGGGGTATGTCTGTTCTTGTTTTCAACGTCTTAAATGCAAAAAAGTAGATATAAAAGCTTTGGACGGTGTGAGTAATAAAACACACTGTAAACCATTGTTCGTCAAATATAGGATACTAAATGTATCAAAACTTGCAATCAGATTGATTATAATTGTTCAACAAGTTATCACATTATTTGAGACTCTAGCAGAACGCCAGCCATATAACATCTGTAGCAGTAAAAATTTGGACATGCCCAGAACAAGGCTGAAAACTAGACATAAACAGATAACCGGCATTATACTATATAACAAAATACCACAACCATGGAAAACAACATCTGTAAGATGACTCAAAAGACAATTGAAAAAATATTTCATACAGAATCCTGTTTATAGGCTAGAAGAGATTGACGATTACATTCATATTGATGAATATATTGAACAACCTTGAATTGTAAATTACTTTGACATGACTGTTTTACAGTTTGAATAAATTATATATATATATATATATATATATATATATATATATATATATATATATATATATATATATATTTATATATATATATATATATATATATATATATATATATATATATATATATATATATATATCCTTTATGATGTTGATATATATTTTAGTTGACGTGTTCGTTGAACTGCCACTTTGTTTGAAAGCCAATGAATAATTTTATTCTATAAATTATCTTGAAAGTTATCATGAATTCAAACATCAACTGTTATTTTGTTAATCAACTTGGCTGTTTCGCGTCTTTAATATTAAAAAAAAAAAATTCTGGCTTAATATTCACTTCGGAAGTTTATTAGTCTTCTTCAACATGAGGAAGCCTCTGAAAAATTTATAATAAGTCAGGTGCGTCAAGAAGATGTGAATATTAATTCAGTTCATAGAGGTGGTTAAATACGTCATTTATGTTAATATTCAAGGTAAACTTCCAAAGGGTTGAATTACACATATAAGTAACTAGTTGTTTTCTGAACTTAGATGGTCTTCTATTATCATCTCAGCACCTTTTTGTCCAATCATAAAAACCGAACTCTGAGTATTTACACTAACGATTTTTGGCATAATGCTGGCGTCGATAACTCTAAGATTTTTAATCCCGTGTACTTTTAACCTCGAGTCCACAACGGCATGTTGATCATTTTTTGGGCCCATTTTGCAGGTTGAAGTTGGATGATATACTGTCGTCGCTGTATTCGTCATAGCACACTCCCAATAGGCGTCTGAATTGAATTCAAAATTTTTACAATTGGGTATACCAATGTCTAATACTTCTGCGTTTATAGTTTTGAAAGCATTGGTGCGCAATTGTGCTTCTACGAAACGAACACCCTCTAGTAATGCTTTCATGTCTTCATTTCTCTCATCGGTAAAGTATCCTGTAAAAATTGAGGGTTTACTTAAAGGATCGGCATTTTTCAGTAATATTTTTCCTCTAGATTTCGGCTGAGCCGCGATAATACAAGATATAAGTATATTGCTTTTCTTATTATGAGATATGAGCTGCTGGGAAATAATTTTATCCAAATTTATGGATTCCAGAAAAGTTTCTAAAACTGCCGCATTATTTTTTGGGAATGAGTAATACATGATTTGAAGATCTGGATAATTCGTATGATTCTTTGTATTCAGAAAACCCAATATGTTCAGAAGACCTGTATTACTGAAGAATCCTTTTTTATGTACAAAATATTGGTATATGTCGTCTGTGAGTTCAGTAGGTTTTATAGCCTGGTCACTAATTTTTGAAAAAATTGGAAGAAGGACATGATCTTGTAAGTTCTCACCGACTTTTAGATCCTGTATGACTTCAATTCCCTTTTCTCTCAGATGTTCTTCAGGTCCAATACCGCTCAACATTAAAATTTGAGGCGAATTTATTGCGCCTGCAGACAGAATGACTTCTCTATCAGAATAAATTTTCATTGTTTTTTCTCCAATTTTCAATTCAATACCTTCAGCTTTCATATTTTTGTTATCAATCATAATTTTTTGAAGATGGGCGTTCAAAGCTAGTGTTATTTTGTCAGTAATATTAGTGCGTGCTATTAGTATTTTGGCTGCGTTGTACCTGGTTCCGCCTTCAATATTTTGAAGGCTTTCTACAAATCCTGTATGTCCTTCTTCTGGTTGTTTATTATAACCCAATTCATTTGCTGATTGAAGTAGAATATTTCTTATCGTCTCATTGTTCTGATATCTTGTTAAGGGGATAGATCCTTCATTTCCATACATGTTTTTATATTTCGATTGTTCTTCCATTAATCTTTCAGATCTTTTGAAATATTGTTTCAGATTGTCATTATCCCAACCTTCGTTTCCGCTTTCGGACCAGGAGTCATAATTTTCTTTATAACCCCTAATATAAATCATACCATTTATGGAACTGCAACCGCCTAGTACTTTACCTCTTGGCCAGTGGCAAGCACCATTTTTGAATCCTTTGCAAGATTTTTCAGATGGTTCTGTAAAATAACCCCATGTTTCATCGGTCGTGAGTTCAATATTGAAAAAAAGTCCGGGAATCTGAAAAAGCAAAAAAAATTAACAAGTGCTAAAAAATTTCTAAATCGTTGTCGAATACAATTTGAATACTCACAATTGAAATTTCATTTCATATCGAAAATATCATGAGTACTCAACCTTCTCAAAAGTATCTCCCTCTATTTACTCATCAGTATCTCGAATATATATTTCAATTAACTATTGCTTCAAATACAAAGAAATATATTAATCAATTATTATTTGAATATTCAACATTATGATAAAAAACGGTAATGGCACCAGACATTATTTTCTATATGTATATCTGGGCTTAGAACAATCAAATGAATGTTCTTCGTCAATATTCACTAACTATGTGATAAACATTCTGATGTGGTTGAACCACTTTTAGAAGAATGTTTTCCTCTACGATGGGAAACATTACAAAATTGAATGCACTAGTCGTTTTTCATAATGTCTAAGACACTTTAAATTGAATTAAGTGTTTATGTAGTAGACATTTATATATTTTTGAGTTTTCCGGTGTTTTTGTCCACTGTTCGAAATTTAGAATATAAGTGAAATTTCAATTTTATTATCGTATAACTATGAAAGAAATGTGACCTGTTTCAATACTATCCTTTTATTTGTGTTGTAATGACATCTCTTATTCCAGTATATATGTTATGGGCCAAGTGATAAATGGGCCACAAACATAACGCCCGGGCATTATGAAGAATGACCAATAAGGGATGGTAATTTAATAATTACTAATCGGATATTCTTAAGGTCCATTGCCTATGCTGACAAAATCATGAACTCAATGGAAGTCGTACTATGTCAATGTCAAAAGTCAAAACTATTCAATGCTGCTATTTTGTGATTTATGCAATGGAATGAATTCTTGTGGATAATTATACCTGTGTGTGATTGGTTTTCTATAAATATTATATATAAATATATATATATATATATATATATATATATATAATATATAATTGAAATTACATTTCAAACGTTTTGAGTTGGACTGGGATTCGAATCCAGCTCTTCGGGTTTACACCCCACTGCTTTGGACCGCTTAGCTACCGAGGTCTACAAGTCTTATTCGTCAAGCTAGTTATTCGACGCTCGAATTGTGGTCTTCGATACTTGCAGGCGAAAGTGAGTAAAATTTTGAACTCAAAACTTTTGATATGTAATTTCAATTCTTAATTTTCACTATAAAAATATTAATACATTATTCATGTCCGCACGTGATTGGTTAACACGAAAAAATTACACTACTATATATATATATATATATATATATATATATATATATATATATATATATATATATATATATATATATATATATATATATATATATATATATCAATATCAATACTAAGAATATACGAAGAATTTTATAGCAGAGCGGGCTATATGAAACATGTAAAATAAAAAGCCCCCATTATCCTTCAAGGTGTAATTGTTAGATTATATATCTACAATTACAAAAATATTGATGTAAAATTACATAGAAAAGAACTCACTTTCCCTTAGCTCAACATTGAGTGTTTCCTAGACAGTAATGCTGAGTATAATTTTATACTTTGCAAGATGACATATATATGAGAGTCTGTTCCAAATGTTATTTGTCTTAGCAAAATATCCAATTTTCAATTTATCTAGAACCTACCTCTGTTGTAATAGATGGAAAACCGCCAGCTTCTACCAATAAAATTTTCCATTTTTCCGTTTCCATCAGTCGTCTTGCCACCACGGACCCAGCCGATCCGGCACCCACAACAATAAAATCAAAGTGGTCTCCATCTCGAAGATTTGCTGCTTTGTCCGGTGGGTATAAATTTGGGTTTTTGAGAGCACACTGGCTGGCAAAAAGTGTATTCAGAAGAAGTAGAAATAAGTTACCGGATTGTGAATCTATATTCGCAGCACACGATAATGCTGGCAATTGGTGAACTAAGCTGTCCATTTCTTTATCTGTAGAAAAACAAAAATTATTAATGATAAGAAAACTAAGAAAATTTTAGAATAACTTATACATGATAATATGTTTCTCAACTAAAATTGAATATATATTATTGTGTTTTTGTATTGATATGTTTAAAATAGTATTTTTCATATTGAATTTTGAATAATTTCATTATAAGTGAAATGAATATTCTGCTCACAAGATTGACTCGACCGTATTTCATGAGAAGTGGATGAAAGGGATCTTTTCTCCTTCAATTCCAGCACCTGTGTTAATTGGTTAATCATTCATTGTTTCTTTTTTTGATTAGTTGAATATACAAACCGAGGTTCCAGTGATGAAATGATGAAATCATAAAATCTGATATTTTCAGATGAATAACTTTCTTCAGTTGAGCTATAAAAACTATGCTATACTTGATTTGAATGTAATATACTTTACGAACACGCATACAAAAACCATTCCTCAATCATTTGAGTGTCTGTAATTCCTGATGGACCTATACGCTTACATATATTTGAGACTTAGGTGACATTTAACATTCCTTTCAATATTCTACCAGCAGACACGAAAATACATTATTGCTGAAGTTCATCCCGAACTTATTATAGTTCAAAATGATTCCATACTTCGAGTATTATTACGTCAAGGTCAACAACTATCAGTACGAGATATAGCATCTTCTTAGCATAGCCTTTCCTGACGCTAGAAAAGATGTCAATTAGACGTAATACTGAACCATATTACAAGTAAATTCAACAGCCATTAATAATATGCTCTTGAATGAGCAGCTTTTGTGTCTGGTTTCTGTAGCACGAACGATTTTTCATAAGTTTCTTTAATTATTCTTTCACGTTTTGATACCATATTTGTTCTTTTTCTTGGTTTGTGCTCAAGGCCTGTCTACTGTTTAGGATTAACTGTTTATGATAAAGTGTTATCATGAAATTGATGAACCGTTATCAATATTATTACCACTATTAGCATTGAACCTGATGATGGTTTGAATAATTATTGTCGAAAGTGTAAGCATAATAAAGTCACACAAAATTTTTGCTACTTTCCAACAAGATGAAATTTTCTTCGACAATAGGATATTGAATATATTATTTCGAATTTTGAATAATCTCTATAATTCATTCGTGTAATCTTCTTTAATCATTTCGGCTCCTTTTTGTCCGATCATAATGCATGGTGCGCTAGGATTTCCTCTAACAATATTTGGCATTACACTTGCGTCAATAACTCTCAGTTTTTTAATGCCATAAACCCTCAGCCTTGGATCTACCACAGCACTATCATCATTATTTGGGCCCATTTTGCACGTTGAAGTTGGATGGTATTCGGTGGTGCCAATATTTCTTACTGCGCATTTCCAATACTCATCAGTATCGAAAATTAAGTTTCTGCAGTTTGGTATATCAATATCTAAAATTTCTGCATTAAGTTTTTGGAAGGCTCTTGTTTTTAATTGAGCTTCTGCTAGACGTATTGCGCTAAGAAATGTTTTTAGGTCTTCCCCATTAGCATCTGTTAGATATCCTGTTTCCACAACTGGGTAATCTGAAGGATTTTTACTTCTCAAATAAACTTTACCTCTGGATTTTGGTTGAAGTAATGTAATTGCTGTTACTAAAATATTATGGTCTTTGTTGTACATTTTCAGTTTTTTCGAAATATCGGAATTCATACTAATAGCATTCGTGAAAGTGTCTAAAGATAAGTTATCCCCTTTTGGAAGAGCTATAAAAAGGAACTGTATATCTGCATCTTCAGAATTATTTTTCGTATTCAAAAATCCGTGAATATTAGAGATTCCCACATTCGCTAAACGACCAGTTCTGTTTATCAAATATTCATAGGTCTCATCTACCATTGATGTGTATTCAAATGCGTCATCACTAACTTTAGAAAACATCCAGATCAGCATATGATCTTGTAAATTATCACCAACTTTGAGATCCTGAATCATCTCCAAACCAACTTCGATGAGATGGTCTCTTGGTCCAATACCGCTCAACATCAACAGTTGGGGGGAGTTTAGTGCACCAGCAGACAATATTACTTCTTTATTAGCATAAATATTCAACGATTGTTCTCCTATCCTGATCTTCACTCCTGTGGCCACTTTTTGCACTTCATCGATTATAATTTTCTCAGCATGAGCATTCAATATCAGAGTAAGATTTTCGGAATTTCTTACTGATCCCAAAAATATTTTCGCTGTATTGCTTCTTGTTCCATTTTCTATGGTCTGAAGGCTTTCAAAGAAACCAGGCTGCCCTTCTCTTTCGAATATATTATAACACAGTTCCTCGGCCGATTCAAGCAGAGAATCTCTTATCTTTTCCTTCACTTTATAATTCGTGAGAGGCAGCAAACCTACTTTGCCGTATATTCCATCGTTATGTATATTTCTTGCTATCAATCTTTCGAAAATTTTGTAGGATTTCATGACATCTGCATAGCTCCATCCTTCGTTTCCTTTTCGAGCCCAAGAATCGTAATCATTTCTTGGACCCTCACATACAACATGGCATTGACAGAACTACAACCTCCAAGTAGTTTACCTCGGGGGTAACGACATACTCCATTTTGGTAACTTAGACAAGCATGTTTTGATGGCTTCGTGTGGTAATTCCAGATTTGATCAGTTAATAGGCTGCCGAAGAACATAGAGGGAATCTGAAAAAAACGAAACGTAAACAATTCATCAGAACTAATTAATTATTTCTTCAATATCAAAAAATAGATTAATAGATTTTCCAGCATTATTGCCCAATAGTACCTACTCAAATTTCAGTTCAGTCGATGAAATATTTCTATTAGCGAAAATCATCGTTTTCAACACATTTGACATGAAATTTTTTCATATGTGCCGAAATTTCTCATCATTTTACTATTTGGAGGTTTCTACAACCATTACGTGAATAACAAACGAAGTACCGGAAATAAATTCGTTCTCATAGTATTTCTAAGGAGTATTTAGAATGCCACAGACCACCTCCTTAAGCTCACCGTTGTGTGATATATATCTATACTAGCCTCCAGGAGCACACCATTAATTCGCGTAAGTGTTCATTAATATATGATTCAGTGTATCATTCATTTACAGCGACTATGTAAAAGAATTCGAAATCGATCAGTGTAATTTTACAATAAAAAATAATTATGATATCGGACAAAGGACCTAATCTGTAAAATCAAATTAACATAAGATATAATGTGAAATGTGACGAATCGATTCGAGAATATGAGAGAAAAATATTCAAATATGAAATGAAAATTCAATTGATGATTTTGATATGTATGAATATGATGCCTAGCAGTTCATACATCGACGTGCAACTATGAAAATACAGTGGGCCTGCACAGAGGTATGAAAGATTTTTACGAAGAGATGGAAAATTGGGGTAAACCTGATGTTATCGGGATAGGTGGTAATCTTGAACACTAAAGAATTTGATCATTGAGACCTGGAACTGCGCAAGGATGCGATCGAACGGTTAGGACCTCAAAAAACAATGAAAGGGTGAGTCAAGCAGTTGAAGCAAGCGCAAGGAACGCTTTTGTCGCTGGTACATCTGTATCTGACTTAAAGATGTCAGGCCATTCTGGACGCTGAATTACATTTGGTTTTACTGGCTTAATGAATATCAAACGGCTTGAAATAGTGAACAAAAATTCAATATGCGAATATATGTTTTAACGTAAACTTTCACGAAAAGAATATGTGAAACTGATATTCTCAGGAGGAAACTAGTCCCAAGACATTTTCACAACAATACATACAATATTGTTTTACACAAAAGGAGAGTAAAGTGAAAAAAGCTCTGAGTAATACATCTTTCCACACTCTCTTGACACCACTGTGATAATAATATGAATTCTATGTACAATTTTTAACAAAATAAGTGTGTCTATACGAAGAAAGAAACAGAGTTAGAAATTATCTAGTTAATTTTCCACAATGAAATGCAATAATATGCGTACACCAAAATTTGAAAAAAATACAGAATAATTCCTAGTACTTCTTGAAATTGAATATATATATATATATATATATATATATATATATATATATATATATATATATATATATTTTATATTTAATGTTTTTAAATAACAGGCTTCTTTTAATATGAAAAATCTTTATTCTCGTTGAAGTTTCGTTGTATATCACAACTTTGTCAAAACTAATAAATAATTGAATTTATGAATTACTATAGATAAAATGTCAAACTTATTATTCAGAGAAATCAAATCAGTTTTTTTGTATTTTCACATATTGATTTTTAGTATCAGAGGAATATTTCTGGGTTAGCGTTCGCTTCGGAAGTTTTAGTCTTCTTCACCATGAGGAAACCTCTGAAAAACTCATGGTAAGCCAGGTGATTCTAATAATTGTGATTTATATATATATATATATATATATATATATATATATATATATATACATATATACAATTACATATAGTTGAGTTTTATACTTATCCAGAATATGTATATTAATTGGTTTATGTGTGTGAAATTGAAAGGTAGATCTGGAAAAAATGAGTTTTGAGATGTGATGTTTGGTGATTGTTGTGTATTCATTTTATGAGTGTTATTTTTAAGGTTTATTGAATAGTTGTAAATATAATTAAGATGTTTAATGTCTCTTCTTTCGTATACTGTATTTTCTAAATTTTTACGAATGTGTAACATTTCTAAAATTTCTCTACATTTTCTGTCTTTTTCAGTTGCTAATGTCGTTGTATTTTTATAATCAAAATCGTGTTTTTCTGTTATTTTATGTTAATGTTAGGCTGTTATTTGAGTTTTTGCGTATTTATGCACAAAAAAATACAAAATAAACTATCTTAAACAGGCAATAAATAAATTTCAAATATATATATATATATATATATATATATATATATATATATATATATATATATATATATATATATATATATATATATATATATCTATATAGGTATATATCTATATATATATATATATATATATATATATATATATATATATATATATATATATATATATTTAAAAAATTATTGAATGAACGATTGAAATCGATGTTGATTTTGAATCAGAGTACAAAACTGAAATGTTTACTATCAGTGATACAAGTGATTCAGGGCATTTTTCCCAGTATCTTGAGTACATCTGGGTCTATTACGACAGTTATTTATATTTATCTATGTCAATTCTCTTTACACCCGATTATCTCTAGTTTTCTCTGTCGTGATGTTGGGTTGGGTGGAAATAAGTGAAACGAATTACCTCAGCTGTTGTTGATGGATAATCACCAGCTTCCACCACCAAAACTCTCCATTTTCTTGTTTCTACCAACCGAGTTCCCACCACTGAACCTGCTGTTCCGGCACCTATTACAATAAAGTCGAAATGGTCGCCATCTCTGATGTTCAGAGCTCTATCAGGTGGATAAATGTCAGACTTACTCAGAGCACAATATTTCGCGAGTAGTGTGTTTATCAAGATTAAAAAAAGATTCCCAGATTGAGAATCTCTGTTTTCTAGGCATGATAATGAAGATAGCTGTTGAAGCATTTTATTATTAGTGTATTTCGATAATCTGAAACAAAAGCACTGGAAAATTTCACTAATCATACAATAATAGTCTCAAGTCGCGCTTAGGAGGAATATTTATAAAAATGATATGAGAAACTTGTGATAAACTTACTGGAGCTTACTAACATAAATCTGCAATGTATAGTAGATTAATTATAAATGGAAATTATTATAATATTCATCGAAATGGTTTTCATATGTAATTATCGATTTCGTTATCTTCTCATTCCAATGAAAACAAAATTATGTTATTATTTATTTGTGTAGATAATTTCAATGAAATATCATTTAGAATCCTTCCTTAATGACCTTTGGATTATCTTATATCTTCGCAACAAGTTACTAGAAAGAGAGGTAACAACCGGCGAGTAACCGCATTGATATATAGATATCCAAAGTCAATTTCGATCTGAAGGCAATATTTCAATTAAAATTTGAGATTATAGTTAAGACAGGGATATAACATTATACCTGTTAAATTCCAGAACCTTTCAGATGAACTCAAAAATTCATTATGTTCAATAATCCATATACCTGCACTGATAAACTTCAAATAGGGCTTTGCCATTTACATTTCGAAGATAACTTCATGTAAATGTTGTCCGCGGCTCCGTATCAAATGTTCCATTCGGAAGGTCCAATTTTGCGTCACTTTTTCAAGCATTTCGGCCTGTATCCCACGAATTACGCGTGTTATGTTAACCTATAAGGCTTCAATCGTGTTCGGCTTGTCCACATACACTAACGACTTCACATAACTCCACAAGAAATAATCCAGAGGCGTCAAATAGCATGATCTTGGCGGTCAATTCACAGGGCCATTTCGAGAGATAAGCTGCTCACCAAATTCATCCTTAAACATATCCATTGTTTCACCAGCTGTGTGGCATGTGGCATCGTCTTGATGAAACCACATGACAACCAAGTTTAACTTGGCTAACTGGGGCAAAAAAAAGTTGCGTATCATGGCCCGATATCGTTCGCCGTTGACGGTAACGTTTCTTCCACGATCGTCTTTGAAGAAAAATGGACCGATGATGCCACAAGCCCATAAACCACACTAAACTGTCATTTTTTCGGGATGCATGTAATTCTTGTATAGCATGTGGCTGTTCATCAGTCCAGATGTTACAGTTTTATTTATTTACATATCCGTTAAGCCAGAAATGAGCCTCATCGCTGAACACAACTTTTCGTCGTAACAAACGATACACATTTTTCACAGAGCACGAATTATGTTAGTAAATTTCAACAATTTGCAGTCGTTGCTCGTTTGTAAGTCTTTCCGTGATGGAATAGTAGAGTATACTGAAAACTCAACTTCGACAGATGACGTTTGGATGCCATTACCAACCAGTGCCGCCAACCTGAAAAACTTAACTCTTAAAAAATCACCCGTTATATATATATATATATATATATATATATATATATATATATATATATATATATATTGAATATTATTTATCTGTCCTTCTGTCTTCATTCACATTACTAATAAATCACAATATCTAATCTGGAACTTAATGAAGAACAATGAATACATTTTCTAGTTCAATTCATATTCTTTGTTTGGATGGTGCAGAAAATATATCGGAGCTTCACTATTATTATTCAGTAATTATTTATTTATTCTTTATTCACAAATCCAAATGTATAATATTTCTTAAATAATAAACACATGTATAACTGCTTCAATCGCACGGATCTTCCCTAGAAAATAGTTTGTCTTACGCACAATGGTATGAATTTCTAAGCATTCCATAAGTTTTTCAACTTGTAGTAGAGAACTCAATTTTATGGATATGAATTCAGTAAATTCAAAATGAAAAAGAATCTTTAAAACTAGTCTAATGAAATCGAGGGGCTTTTCAATATTTTGATTCAAATAAAATTTATTATCAATTGATAATAATCGATTTCAAAAAAACCTTTGGAGATAGTTCTTTTATTCTTGAATTCATCTCATTCTAATATTAAAATTACAGTCATTAAGTAAGTGGTTCACAATATACCCCCATAAAACACAATAAAATCAATTTTGAAATGTGAACTTCCTCATTTGAGAAATTAGTAACGTGTTAAAATACTTTACACTGGTTGAAGAGTTAAATGCTAAGGCCGCATCGTAGTTCGAAATACACCGATGTAAGTACGCATGATATTCCGGTGATAGAATCATTCCGATATTGGATTTCTCTTATGGAGTATTGCAACTGATAAATCTTCCTGATTGTTATATATAATAACTTTCATCTTCATCAATTTTGAGTGCGCTTGTAAGAGCTATATCCCCTGAAGTTGAGGTTTCACTATATCCCCTGGAGTTTAAACGGGAGTTTCAAGTTAGGGTTTTACTATATCTCCTGGAGTTGAGGCTTCAACATATCTTCTGCAGTTGAAGCAGATTCAAGTTCCACCCAATTTCGAGTGACTTAGAAGATTAGATTCCATCTTATAGACATTCCGAGCAAACAGAGAATAACAGGATTCAAGATAAAAGAGATCGAATATAACTTAAATTCAAACATTTGAACTTATGATTCACCCTTTTTTGACTACATAGCATGACGCGTTTCGTCGTTACAAACGACTTCTTCAGATGCTTACAGCATAATGATGTAAGCATCTGAAGAAGTCGTTTGTAACGACGAAACGCGTCATGCTATGTAGTCAATAAAGTGTAAATCATAAGTTCAAGTGTTTGAATTTAAGTTATATTCAATTATAATGGATTTACATCAAGTGAACGCCAACACTATTAAATATAAAAGAGATCTTTCATCCAAATTTATTTGTGATCTTGAATTAAAATATTTTTAATAGGCATTTTAAAAATAGTCATCTAGTTTCCCTATCTATATTATTCATAAATCAGGTGAATTTATATACGTCTCCCAAAATTTAAGAGCTAACCGGTGCTATCACCGACATTTCGCAGGGGAGTACGTTATAAATTGAACTTCCAATCTTGAGATTCAGTGACTAGACACATTATATTTTTAATTATATTTATTAAGCACCATATCAGGAACTAAAATTTTGATGAAACCTTCATTAACATTTTTCCTAAATGACTATTTCGAAATAAGAATGGCATCTTTTCAATGATCATTTCAAAGGTCGTGCCCAAAAAACTAAATATAATTAACCCTAATAAAAGTGAGAGAACTAACTTAATTACGAGTATATTCGTATAGAGAGAATGTCTTGTATGATTATGAAATATGTACTTCATTAGTACAGAGAGAGAAAATATATAAATCTGATTACGGAATATTCAGTTATTTCTCTCAAAGTTCATTGTGTGTGTTGGTGTGATCGTCTATAATCATTTGAGCTCCCTTCTGCCCAATCATAGTACATGCAGCATGTGGTGGACCGCTGACAATATTAGGCATAATACTTCCATCAATAACTCTAAGATTTTTTATTCCATGCACTTTCAGTCTTGCATCTACAACAGCGCTGTTGTCACTCTTTGGTCCCATTTTACAACTCGATGACATGTGGTACGAAGTTGTTCCAATATTCCTTACTGCACATCTCCAATAGTCATCACTATCGAAATCCAAATGCTTACAATTTGGTAAACCTATATCTAGTATTTCTGCATTCAATTTCTTGAAAGCTTCAGTCTTCAATTGTCTTTCCGCTATGCGAATTCCTTTAACAATAGTATCCAAATCTTCATCATTTTCATCAGTAAAATATCTTGGTTGAATCTCTGGATAACTTGTAGCATCTTTATTCTTAAGCAAAATTTTTCCTGTAGACTTTGGTTGTAACAATAAGACAATGTAACAAGAACATGATTGTTAACAACATATTCTCGAAGCTTTTCGGAAGAGAAAGAATTGAGATTTATATTATCAGTGAAAATATCCAAGGCAGTAGTAGAGTTTTTCGGTATTATTGAGTAAAGAAACAAAATGTCTGGATTCGTTGAGTTATCGTTCACGTTTGTGTAACCTTGAATATTCAAAACTCCTGTATGAGATAACATTCCCTTTCTATGGGCGAAATATTCGTAAATTTCATCTAACATATCGGTAGATTTCAGGGCTTCGTCGGATACTTTCGAGAACACCCACATAACCACATGGTCTTTCAAATGTGCCCCAACGGCAAGATTCTGAATCACATCTATGCCTACTTTTTGTAGGTGATTTTTTGGTCCAATGCCGCTCAACATCAATATTTGTGGAGAATTTATAACTCCTGCAGATAAAATTACTTCCTTGTCGGAGTAAATATTCATCACTCTTTTCCCGATCCTTAGTTTGATTCCCCTAGCTTCTTTCGAAGTTTTGTCTATAATAACTTTTTCAACGTGAGCATTAAGTGCTAGAGTTAATTCAGATGATTCTTTAACTGCTCCAAGGAATGCTTTCGCTGAATTTATTCTGACTCCATCTTTTATAGCTTGAAAACTTTCAAAGAATCCTGACGGACCTTCTTGTTCAAAAAGGTTGTAGCCTAACTCTTCTGCGGATTGTAATATCACATCTCTCATGGTTTCGTTAAACTTATACCTAGTGAGATGAAGTAGACCTTTTTGCCCATATTCATGAACATGTTCTACGTCTGTCTCTACATTTTCTGATTTCTCATAAAACTCTGTTAAGCTTGTGTAGTCCCAACCCTCATTTCCTTCATGATACCATGAATCATGATCTCTTTTGCTGCCTCTTTGATACATCATTCCATTAATAGAGCTGCAGCCACCAAGAAGTTTTCCTCGTGTACAATGGCAAATAGAATTTTTATACCCCAAACAAGATTTTTCCGCTGGTTTTGTAGAATATTTCCATACTTGATCCGTTTGTTGAACGCTGAAGAATATCGCAGGGATCTGAATATTTAAAGTGTAATTAGTTATATTATATTGATAATCGAATTCTGCATCTTCCATTCAAGCTGGCTCTGTACAACTCACCTCAGTCGTTACTGAAGGATAATCTCCTGCTTCTACGACCAGAACTTTCCATTTTTTTTCTTCGGTTAATCTACTTCCTACAACTGATCCAGAGGACCCTGTTCCCACCACAATGAAATCGAAATGATCACCATCTTCAAGTTTTGCACTGTTATCAGGTGGATATAAATCTGGGTTTTTCAAAGTACACTGACTGGCTAATAAGGTATTTAAAAGCAATAAAAACAGATTTCCTGAATGTGAGTCCAAGTTTGAGAGACAAGTCGAAGATTGGATCTGTTCAAGCATATTTTTCTTGTTGAAAACAGATTTTTTTAGCTGAAACAGAACATGCAAAATTTCTATCATATATATATATATATATATATATATATATATATATATATATATATATATATATATATATATATATATATATATATATATATATATATATATATATAAATAGGTAATTTCTCAACCGTGCTATAGGAACGTATATAGGTCACTTAGACTTAGGTCTGGTGAAGTGTTTAAAAACTCATTTATTCATTACTTCTCGATATTTCGACACTTTTTTGTGTCTTCTTCAGGAGAAAAAACAAGCTGCAATATAATATCTACAGTGATCGAATTAAATATGTGCAAAATATAAAACTACTTACAATTAGAGTTCATGCAGTGATAATAACAGAACTAACATTATTCAACAAACGTCTCTTATTTTGTTTCGACTCTTACCCTACATGTTGCTAAACTGAATGGTCAGAAATTTCAACACCCTTCAAGGCTGAAGGTCAGGCTTTTGTGTGGGGTGTACAATGAGTTGATCGTGAAATTTTTTAAACCATTGGCGTGGGAAAATGTTATGTTTATTTTATTTTAGAATATTGTTATAGATGATGCTCAATTTTTCAATATCTGATCTAGCGTTAATCGTATTGTCTGTGTTGTGATTACTCTCCCTATCCAAAATTTCAATATTTTCGTAATCAAAGTTGTCATCCGAGACTTGGACGGGACAATCTAATGCACAAGATCTTTTTCCAATACGACTATTACTTTTGTGTTGTGTGACAGCTTGTTTTAAATTTTGTTTACTTTGACTTATGTAATATTTATCACATCGGAGACATGGCATTTTGTAGATGACATTGCAATACCACAACACTGGAGTGCGATCTTGGGTTTTCGACCAAAATGTTTTCAAATTTATTGTATTGTATTTGGCTATTTTTATATTTTTATATGTATGAGGTTTTGTATTGTCATCAGATAATCTTTCAATACATGTGTTATTAATAATTTCTTGACTTATATGTTAACTAGATTGGGATTGACATTGGTTGGATTATTGGCTTGATAACAATATTATATTCTAATATTTTATACTGAATTTGATCATTGTAGTCATTATTGTGCAGCTTGTTTTTCTCCTGACGAAGACACAAAAAAGTGTCTAAATATCGAGAATTGTAATGACTAAATATGAGTTCTTAAACACTTTACCAGACCGATTATTTCTGTTATCTCAATTCTATTTTTATTAAAAAATCAATATGTGGAAATACAAAAAAACTAATTCGATTTTTCTTAAAAATAAGTTTGACATTTAATATCTGTAGTAATTCATAAAATTCAATTATTCATTAGTGTTTTGACAAAGTTGTGATATACAACGAAACGTCAACGAGAATGAAGTTTTTTTTCATATTGAAAGAAGCCTGTTATAGCTAAAAACATTCAAAAAAATATATATATATATATACATATATATATATATATATATATATATATATATATATATATATATATATATATATATATATATATATATATATATATATATATATATATATATATATATATATATATATATGTGTGTGTGTGTGTGTGTGTATTTCATACCAGTGGATTCATGCTTATTCAATACACGTGTTAGTTCTATATAAAATCATGAGAAATTATTTTTTACTCACTAAATTCTTCACGTTATGAATCTCACACTGTACAGATTTTGATAACAGTTCAAAAACCTTCACACTTTCATTTAGTGTTATCTATCAACACAAGATTGTTAATGTTAAATAACAACACAAAGCCACTACGCAAATAAAGCATCTAGAAAATATTAGCCAATTTACAGGAAATTTCCTTGAATCTTATCGCAGCGCCATCTGAAGCCACGGGAGTAGTTGAACTTGAAACAAAACTTTGTTACTTTTGTGTAAGTGTTGAAGATCCAAAAATCTATGATAGCATATAAATAAATAGATAGATTTCGAAATCCGTGTCGAAATATTTGTAAATGTAAATAATTGTCAAAACTAATAAAATACACACAAAGTTTTCATCGAAGTTGGTTCTGCCGTTTAGAAGGATTCCGATTTAGAACGAACGTAACTATCACTTTCGAGAGTGAATATCGTCGAGTTGAGAATGTTCGTGTGGACAGCTCACTGATAATTTTATTTACAATATTTCGGTATCTCGTTCAAGAGTCTGAGCATTGATTAAGTATGAAGGATTAAAAATCTGGAAATTAGTTATCCAATTGCCCGCTAGGCTGCGATTTGGAGCGATAAGGCAGCTCTTACACGTCTACAGAGACAAAAGGAAGAATTTCTTAAATTTGGGTTCTGTACGAGTTAAGAGGGCAATTGTCAAAATACTAGTATGTCAAAAAATCTATATTTCAGACCAAAAAACGCGGTATTTTTTCAACAATTACCCTCTAAACTTGCCGAGGATTCAAATTCAGAAAATTCTTCCTTTTGTTCTGATTTAAAGCGGCAATATACTCCTTATATATATATATATATATATATATATATATATATATATATATATATATATATATATATATATATATATATATATATATATATTTCTTGAAATTGATTTATTGCCTGTTTAACAATTAATTGATTAAATTAATTAATTAATTGTTTGTTTGTTTCATTTATTTCATATCAAAAAAAGCCTGTTATTGCTAAAAACTTTCGAAATATATATATATATATATATATATATATATATATATATATCATATGAATATATACTTTCTAAGATACTTTTTGGGTTTTGGGCAAGAACCCTGACTTAACCTCCTTTTCACAAGTTGTTTACATGTCTTTATAGCATGGCTCCATCAATGGATTAGGACTCCATCAATTAGTATCAATGAATTAAGGCATTGGTACTGATTTTTATTGATTTTAACAATTGGATGATTTTTGTGTCGTTTATGATAGTTTATTGACATCTGTCAGACGTGAGCTGGTTTCTCTACTTTGTAATTATTGCTTCAATACGTAGTCTATATTTTAGTATTCCTGATGATGAACTGAATCTGTCTTCAAAATATGGAATAACTTACTGACGAAGAGTCGTTTTGAATAATTTCTTGCCCAGCTCTTGCCGAGAACCCTAAAGTATCAGTATCTATAAAGTACACTCTTTCCTTACATGAGAGTTAAGGTAACATTAAACTACTCTACAGCGACAATATAAACATATTCTGCAATATTCATTAATAATAAGAATGAATTTCTAATTTCAAATTTAATATGCTATGGGGGTTAAATATCTATATCATGTTTCCTATCATTTGATCCCAGAAAGATAATATAGATCAGCTATACTCAACCTGCGGCCCGCCGGGCCTTTGTTATTGGCCCATCTGAAGTTACAAATTTATTGTAAACCATTTTAAATTTCGCACCCATCAGGCATGAATCGGAACGCAGCCTATTTATGAGTAGGTATTAGTAATCTGTGATTGCACGAGTGAGACGCAATGCACGGCGGAAATCCCCTTCCCACCCACGGACCTGTGCGTGTCGCTTTGTTTGCCGGTCGTAACTTGTTTTGAATTTGTTTTCATCTACGGTGGTAGTAATTTCACCCAGTAGTTGCAGTTATTTGTCGTCTTAGTGTAAAATTATTTTCAAAATAATGTCAGGGGTGTCTTCTAAATATAAAAGAAAAATATTTAGTGAGAATAGATTGTTTCGAGATGAGTTGGAAACGGATTAGTTTGTTGTGCCAAACAAAATGCAGCTACTTGTTTGATAAGGAATGATTTGTTAAGGAATGCTTTGTTAGTGCTGCCAATAAACTTTTTGATAAATTTAGTAACAAAAAGCAAATACTATCTGATATAAAAAAACTACAGCTCTCGGATTCAACCTGTATGAGGCGTATTGAAGATATTTCTAAATTTATTTGCGATGATATATTAGATAACCTTAGAAAGTGCAAGTTTTTTAGCTTGGCATTCGATTCCAGCACCGACATTTCAGCAACATCGCAATGCTCGGTTTTTGTTAGATATTGTACAGAAAATAATTTAGTACAGGAACATTTTTTGAAATTCCTACCAATGAGAGGTCAAACCCGAGGCACAGATTATCTTGATACTCTTTGTAATTTTTTAGAACAGAATGAAATTGACATACAAAAAATCGTGTGTTTGTGTACAGATGGTTGTCCTTCAATGACTGGATCCGAAAATGGATTCATTTCCTTATTTAAAAATAAATATAATTCAACCAATTTAATAACATTTTATTGCATTATCCACCAAGAAAACTTGGCGGCGCGTGTTGTAAATCCAGAAATAGAAGCTGCAATGAAAACAGTTATCAATATTGTCAATTATATACGAGCAAGAGAATTGAACCACAGAAGATTTAAAAGCCTTCTGGAAGAACTGGAATATGAGTATAACGACGTCCTTTTACATACCTTGGTGCGATGGCTTAGTAGAGGAAAAGTTTTTGAAAGGTTTTTTGCTTTACGCCATGAAAAATTTTGCTCTAAAAACGCACTGTTTTTAGAGCAAAATAATAAAGTGTACCCTGAATTACAAAATTATGAATGGTGGTGTATTTCAGCCTTTCTGTGTGATATTACGGAAAAACTCCATATCCTCTATCGGAGTTTACAAGGTGAAAGTAATATGGTCTCCAATATGGCAAATAAAGTGTTTGCATTTGAGGAAAAACTAAGCATTTATCATGAAGAAATAAAGAACAAACAGCTGCAAAATTTTCGAACTATGACAAAACCTACAGAGGACGATGTCAACATCTCGGAAAAAACCTGCTTTATAATTCCAAATTATTTAACTGCACTATTAAACGAATTTCGAAAAAGGTTTCAAGATCTAAAAAGAATAAAAAAAAATTTGTTACTTATAGAAAATCCATGGCATTTAGAAACAACGACTATCTCAGAGTTGGCTTCAGTTTTAAATTGCAAATACTCAGAGTTATTTGATGAATTTATAGATTTTAAAAACGATACCAATCTAGAAGTTATGTTTAAAAAAAAAGGGAAAACAGAAAATATGTGGAATTTTGGAGTAGATATTGTTCACCAAAAATATAAAAGCGTCCAAAGATGTACCCAAATCCTACAAAACATTCTTTGGGTCTACGTATGTATGCGAATCGTCTTTTTCAAAAATGAAATACACAAAGAACGTGTATAGAAACAAACTTACAGATTCTCATCTGGATGACATAATAAGGATAGCATGTAGCTACAAGCCAAATTTTGATAAAATTATGAAAAAGTGTTCACAGTATCAAAAATCGCATTAAAACTTATAAACATCTTTGTTACAACTTATTTTTTCATTAATAAAGTAAATACGTCGGTAACTTGCAATTATGTTTTAATTAATACCTAAATAATTTTTGCTTGCGGCCCTCAACACCATGACTGAAACGTGTTTGTGGCCCCTATAAAAAAAGGTTGAGTATGGCTGATATAGATATTCAACCTCAATTATATATTAAGTTTAAAATTAGAAATTGATTGTTGATATCAATGATTTTGGCAGAATATGTTTATGTTGTTGCTTTCTAGTAGTTTAATGATTGTAACTCAACTCCCATGCAAGGAGAGAGTGTTTATTGCGTTGTAGATGTTGGTAAATATTGTTTATATATTTTAGAACCCTGTTGAAGTAAAAAATTAGATTCCGAAAGCTTGGTAAAAAGAGAATACTACTACCACAAATATTGAGTCGATAAACCCTCAAAATTATTATAAATAGTGAATTATCATCAGTGAATATTGCTCAGTTTGTACAATATATCGTGAAGGAAGGAAAATGAACTGCTCTGGCCTGTTTGAAACGATAGTGTGTACCTACTTTTAGTGATCACATTGCAAGATGCTAAATGAACTACGATGACCTCAATCAGAACTTGTTACCCAGCCATTTATATGGAACAACAAAATTATGATATTTCTGTCTAGATAATGAGTTTTCTTTCATTTTTTCCATTACATCCAATTATTAATCAATGTTGCATTGAAGAATTTAGATAACCTACGATTTATTGGAGAATTTCATTGCAAAATCCTCTTAACATGTTCTATCACTTGAGATGTACAACAATGATTCCAGAGGAAGAAATTTTTTTACCCTACTAATTGCTTAATATGACCTGTTTAGAGTCATAAAAACAGCATCGACATGGGTACTCCATTTCAGGTTGCGGTCTATATGAACTCCAAGAAATTTGGCACTATCCTTAGATGTAACGATGTTATCTGAATAGTGAAAGGTCAACCTTCTACTACTAAAGTTACCCATTAAAAAATAAATACATTCTGTCTTACCGATGTTAATTATCAGCGCATTTTCTTGACACCACTGAATAGAGCTCCGTATCAGAATCACGAACAACTCCTGAAGCTCCTCAAAGCTTTGAGCCTTTATGACAACTGAGGGGATATCAACAAACAGCGTTATCACACATTTACCCACGAATACAGAATGAAGTTGGGGCACATTATCCGCCTTCGCTATCAAATTCGAGGGCATATGGTTAATAAACAGTAGAAACAAGAGCGGACCGAGAACGGAACCCTGAGGCACACCTAATTTGACATTATGCTCAACAGAAAAAGAATTTTGGATTCTGACGGACAATGTCCTATCCTGAAGATAACTCAAGAGCCAGTCCAAAAATACTTCGCGGAATCTCGGATTAAAACATTTGTTTATAATAAATTTGATTTGATTATTATCGAACCGTTTTATTTAGCACTATAATCTTGGATTTTTTGTTATATATTTCATCTAATGTACAGATCTGGCACTAACAAGGCTGTCAATTATGCGCAGTTAGTTTTTTTGCTGATGACACCAACTACTTATATCGTTCGAACCGTGCAATACAATGTTGCATCAGCAACACTTGGATCTTGATACCATTTACAACTTTTCAAAGCTCGAACCTATTCTCAAAACCGGATAAGTTATTATTCCACAATAAAATCTAAACTGAAGTTCCTTATCCTCAGTTTCAGATGTTAATTGACGACAGGTCGTTGAAACTAGGGAAAAATCCTGAAACCTAGAAATAGTTTTAGATTTCAAGCAACGGTTTCAAGAGCATGTATATATACTAGTAAAAAATTCTGTTTAATTATGAGACGTCTATATAGAAATCAGCTTTCGCTTGGATTTCTGTGGAGAAGTTGTGTGAAACGTTGGTTCTTTCGATATTTGGCTTTGGACTTTGGACTACCATAGGCTGCTACAATGGGAAGAACGCATAAGATACAGAAGGCTTATTGCGTTTTGATTTTGGTTTGCGCAAGTATGACATAAATAATGTCTTCAGGTATTAATAACGTGACCATTTATTTTTTTTAACAGAGCTGCACATTACGGAAAATCCAGTAGTGGCCTTCGATTTTCAACACAACTTCATGAAAGATGGTTGCTTGCTGCTGTGTGCATAAAATGTAACAACAATTTTGAGCTGGTATTTTCGAAAAACGTCTTTGAAATATTTGGCATTTGTCGATACTCAGAAAATAGTTTTTACTCGAACGCTGTTGATGTAAAAATATGAGTGCATTGTCATTTTGATTCATTCCAAGTCTACAGCAAGACAATCAGTAGCAGTTTTATGGACTATATGTTGCGGCCATTTCCATTCCAATGCTCTGCCGAGTTATTCGTTCAATTTTAAATGAAATTGTATTTGAGAAAAATACATTTTAAATTATCATTTGATCTGTTTGCAAAAGCGGGACTGTATTGACTTCGTTGGGGACAGCGGGTTACAGACTTGACTGATGCGAATTGTTCGAAGCCTTCTGAAGTTTGAAACCATGTTGGAATCTCAAATATCATTTCAGTCCCAAAGCGGGACGTATGGTCACGTTAGGTTAGGTTAGTTTAGATCATTTTTTTCTTCTCCATCATCATTGAGAGGGATAATATGAGTATCTTAAGCTATACTTCTCAATAAAGGCAGTTTGTTATTATTAGTATTATTTGAATTACGCTCTTAAATTTTCTATAATTCATACTGAAAGCGAAAATTGATCTTTCAAACTGTAGAAACTCAATTTTTTTTTCATTTTTTCCTATCACTCTCTCTATCTTTTTTATTTTCATAAAGAATATCGTTATTATGGAAACAAATAATTGATTCACCTATTAAGTTCCATCCCAAATATATTTTTCTATTTTTATGAGAATTTTTCATTTATTCCTCTTCCACATCTTCTTTGTCAAAACTATTTGATTCAACGATTTTAAATAGTTGAGCGTTTTCTTGATTTTCTGCTGATAAAACTACCCATTTCAAATTTAAAAAATTGTTCAAACTAAATGTATTCTCATACATTTGTTATTTTCAAATGTCATTGCGTTTTCGAAAAATATTTGTGAATTGCTGATTTATTGAAGTTTCATCAAATTTCATCGTTATCAAATTGCAATGAAATCGGAAAGTGTTGAGTTGTGAAAGGAGAACAATATAATGGTACCTATGTCAAATATACTCATATTCACTTTCGAACTCCGATTGCTAAAAAATTTCAAATTGCTATAGAAATTCGGCCCTTATGTGTGCAAATAATTGTAAGATTCAAATTATTGAATTTTTAAATTCTGAAAGCATAAAGAATGATAATCTGGATTTTTTGTTAAGGGGATATTTTAGAAAATCATTCATTATAGAACCAATTTTTTAATAGAAGTTAATTTTTTAATGTCTTCGTTTAATCAAGTATTCTATTCACATTAATAAAAATGGGTGTGACATTGAAAACATCATATCATCAAATTTTGATTGATTAACTGTGTGAGAGTATGTGTGTCAAGGATGAAATTTTTTACACTACTTCATTTACAAGAAAACAATTTCTAGTTATTTTTCACCTACAGTTTCTTTCAGAAATAAGTTTTTTCTTCATAATTCTTGGTGTGTATTTGTATGATCTTCTATAATCATTTGAGCACCTTTTTGTCCTATCATCGTGCATGCAGCATTTGGTGGACCCCTAACAACATTTGGCATATACTGGCATCAATGACTCTGAGATTTTCAATACCATGTACTTTCAATCTTGAATCAACTACAGCTCTTTTGTCGCTGTTAGGCCCCATTCTACAGGTAGAAGTCATGTGATACATAGTTGTGCCAAGGTTTCTCACTGCACATCTCCAGTAGTCATGACTATCAAAATCGAAATCCTTACAGTTTGGTAAACCGATATCTAGTATTTGTGGGTTCAATTCCTTAAAAGCCTTAGTTTTTATTTGCTCCTCCACTATCCGGATTCCTCCTATAATTGTTTCTAGATCTTCATTGTTCTCATCAGTAAAATATCCTGAGTGAATTTCTGGATAGTCCGAAGCATCTTTACTTCTCAATAAAATTTTTCCTGTAGCTTTTGGCTGTGACAGTATGACAAATGTAACCATGATATGGTTTTCTTCGCTATATCTTCTCAAATTTTCTGAGGAAACATCATTCAGATGGATACCATTTAGGAAAGAATTCAAAGCAGCAGTATGATTTTTTGGAAAAATTGCGTAGAAGAACAGAAGGTCTGGATCTGTTAGTCTGTTTTTCGCATTGACAAAAGCTTGCACATTCGCAAGGCCTATATGGGAAAGCATACCCTTTCTATGTGCGAAATATTTGTAAACTTCATCTAACATTATGGTTGGTTTCAAAGCTTCATCGCTCAATTTCGAAAATACCCACATAACCACATGATCCTTCAAATGTTCTCCGACTGGAAGGTCCCGAATAACATCTATGCCTACATTTTCCAGATGGCGTTTTGGTCCAACACCACTCAACATCAATATCTGTGGAGAGTTCAATGCGCCAGCAGATAAAATTACTTCTTTATCAGCATATAAATTCAACAATCTATCCCCGATTTTTACCTTCACACCTTTCGCTTGCTTCGCAGATTTGTCGATGATTACATTTTCAACGTGGGCGTTGAGAGCTAGAGTTAATTTGGATGATTTTTTTGATGATCCTAAAAATACTTTTGCTGCGTTTCTTCTGACACCATCTTCTATTGTTTGAAGACTTTCGAAAAATCCTAGCTGACCTCCTTCTTCAAGAATTTCGTAACCTAATTCTTTAGCTGATTGTAATATCACATCTCTTATGGTTTCGTTAAATATGTACTTAGTGAGAGATAATAATCCTTCACGTCCATAATTATCCATATTTTGCAAACTTGCTAATACATTCTCTGATTTCTTGTAATACTCAATTAGGCTTTCGTAATCCCAACCTTCATTTCCTTCTTGATACCATGAGTCATGATCTTGCTTGCTACCCCTTTGATAGATCATAGCGTTGATTGTGCTGCAACCACCAAGAAGTTTACCTCTAGGACAATGACAAACAGAATTCTTATATCCTAAACAAGACTCTTTTGCTGGTTCTGTGAAGTATTTCCATATTTGATCGCTCTGTTGGATACTGAAGAACATAGCAGGAATCTGCAAGTAGAGTTTTTGAGTTGATATTATTCATTTCAATTATAAATAGTTGCTTTTTATAATATAGAAAGGTTCAATTCTACTCACTTCTGTGGTCACTGAGGGATAATCCCCAGCTTCAATGACAAGAATTTTCCATTTCTCTTCTTCAACCAATCTACTACCTACAACTGATCCAGAGGATCCAGCCCCCACCACTATGAAGTCAAATGATCACCATCTTGAATTTCATCGCTTCGATCAGGTGGATATAGATCCGGATTCTTCAAAACACATTGACTTGCTAACAACGTATTTAGTAGCAATAAAAAAATATTTCCTGAATGTGGATCCAAATTTGAGAGACAATTTGATGCAGGAATTTGTTGTAACATGCTCATTTTTTTGATGTAAGGATATTTTCGGCTGCTATAAAAAAACAGTTTTTTCCATTTTAGTTAAGTAAAAACTTGAACCAGTACAAGAATTATATATATATATATATATATATATATATATATATATATATATATATATATATATATAAAATTAATAAGTTACAGTTGGGTACTACGCAAAAATCTGGGCAATAAATCACAAACTAGGTGTCATCTCATCTATATTTCGATTCAAATTCAAATCTTCATCAGGATGCTGGAAAATTTAAATGAATTACATGAAAATTCATTTTTCATCTAAAATTGTTAATAAAAAATTAAAACCATCGCTAATTATAATAAACGCTTATTCTTGGAGATGTGTTATATCAGTGCGACACAGTAACAGAAGGACAGATATTAGTAGTCTTAGTAAGATTTAAACCTATTTGCTGTCTATGGACAAAGGCTGCAGATTGTTGTACCGTGATTTTTTCTGTGCTTTCCCATATATTTATGTTCCGTCTGGTCTCTAACCTACAAATGCAATTTGTGAATTGTTATTTTAGACATATATAGTTAAATCTTCAGAATTTTGCACTTACAATAATTTATATATATTTTTCATCTGGATGGTGGTGTTTGCACTAATTTGTAATCGATTTCTCGCTTAACGTCATAGGTATGTACAATCTTAGATGAAAAATGAATTTTCATGTAATTCATTCAATTTTTCCAGCATCCTGATGAAGATGCGCATTTGAATCAAAATATAGATGAGATGACACTTAGTTTGTGCTTTATTGCCCAGATTTTGCCTACTACCCAACTGATACTTGTTAATTCTTAAATGATACGGCAACATTTTCTGAATCTTTTATATATATATATATATATATATATATATATATATATATATATATATATATATATATATATATATATATATATATATATATATATATATATATATATATATATATATAGTTTGAAGATTCACAGGTCATTCAATACTAGTAAATA
>JARQZJ010000008.1:1675000-1867500 GCA_030704895.1 Henosepilachna vigintioctopunctata | reverse complement strand
TATATATATATATATATATATATATATATATATATATATATATATATATATATATATATATATATATATATAACAGTCTAAGCTCCATAGTATCATGTGAATTGAATTCTTGAATTCAGTACTTTTGAAGAATTTCTGCTCAGCATGCAGAAATTGTTTTTTCGTGAAAATAAATGTCTTTGTTGTGGGATATGAGCATATGTATCTATCGATATTTGAACATCAAATTCTTCTGTTCTTCTTCGCTCCCTGTTTCTTGCTCTTTACTTTTACCACTGGAGTTTGGGATCATCAGCAACTTCAAGAGTGCCATCAAATTATGACGCTATTACAGAAACGTTCAATGAAGTTACGATGGTTGTAGGAATCTTATTATATTGATATTACTATTTTTCGATATATCTTTAGTTTATTATTATTATTGCCTGCTTTTCAACAGAGTTATTGCTTAAAAAAATTGCTTAATTTAATTTTTTGAATATTTATATAAATAATTCACCCAAAAATTCTTAATATTTTAATATTCAAACATCAGGCTTTTGTCAATATGAAATTCGGCTTGAATTTAGATTCTCTCTCAACCTGACCGAAAATGGAATTGAAAAAAAAATTCAATCGAAATCTTTGATTCAAGTGTATATTACAACAAAAATTCAGAAAAAAATCACTTAAACAGAGAAAATTCTAAGGTGTTGAACTGTCAGCAGAGCTCGATCACTGACTCTGCTAAGATTGCTCTGAGTAAAAAAAGTCAATATTCGTTTGTGCAATGGTTATTCAAAAAACCATATCACATTCTGTTATCTATTCATATTGTGAATTTCATATTCAAAGAATTTTACTCAAGTTCATCTTGAATCATGTTTGATAACACTAAATCCATTTAATATCATTTGCGTTCCCTTTTGACCTATCATCAATGATACAGCAGCTGAATCGGCTTTGGTACTAGATGGTATAATACTTGAATCAACCACCCTCAATTTGCCAACTCCGTGAACTTTCAACAGTGCATCCACCACTGCATCGGGGTCGATTACTAACCCCATTTTACAAGTTGCGATTGGACTGTGCCCACTTGTAGCTACGTTTCTTATTGCACATCTCCAATAATCGTCAGTCCTAAATTTATATTTACGACAGTTTGGAATATCTACATTTACCAGCTGCGCTGATAATTTCTTGAAGGCCTTAGTCTCTGTTTGTTTCTCAACTATCCGTATGGCTTTCAGTAATGTTTCGAGGTCTTTTTCATCCGAAAGATATCCGGAGTGTATTAAAGGTTTTTCGTGGGGATTTCTGCTTCTCAAGTAAATTTTTCCCCTAGATTTAGCGTCAAGGAGGGTTACGGAGATGACGAGGATATGAGAATGTTTGTTTGCTTCGGCTATCGACTCAATTATTGTATCATCCAAGTTCAAATTTTTTCGATATTGAGAAATTGCATACGAATCTTGGCGAAGTACAATGTGATAATTGAATTTCACATTGGGCTCACCTGTGTGGTTTTTTGTATTCAAATATCCTAGAATATTACTTAGGCCAGTATTCGAAAGAATTCCTTCCCTGTTTGCGAAATACTTGAATAGTTCTTCTGTAGGATTTTGAGATGAATATTTCACAGATGAGTCATTCAACGTCAACGTTATAATAGGGTAAGTTAAATGATCTTTGAGAGTTTGACCGACGTTCAAGTCGTGTATTGTTTCTATTCCAAGGCTTCCTAGATGACTTTTTGGGCCAATACCACTCAACATTAGAAGTTTTGGCGAATTCACTGCACCTGCTGATATTATCACTTCTTTTTCAGCATATATATTTAGATTCCTGCCAGCTATATTAACTACGACCCCATTCGCTTCTTTCAGATCCTTCTCTATTAAAATTTTCTCCACTAACGCTTCTGTTGCTACTTTGAGGTTTGGAAGTGCTCTGCTATCGGCTAAGAATACTTTGGCTGCATTCTTTCTCACCCCCTGATAAATAGTCTGCAGAGCTTCGAAGAAACCTAATCCTCCTTCGTGGCTGTAAACTTTATAACCGATTTCTTTGACCGAATCCAAGATAACGTTTCGTACTGGGTGGTGTAATCTATTTCTTGTTAGGGGTAGTAAACCATTCATGCCGTATTGTTTTGAGGCTTTCAATTCGTATGCTTCCAGCTTCTCCAACTTCTTGAAATACGGTAATACTTCATGATAAGACCATCCAAGGTTTCCTTCCGCTGCCCAGGAATTGAAGCTATGTTTGCTTCCTCTAACGTAGAGCATGTGATTGATGGTAGTTGAACCACCTAATGTTTTTCCACTCGGCCATAAACATCGTCCGAACTTGAAACTGAGACAAGATTCATTTGATTTTTCAGTATGAAACTGCCAGTCTTCTGTTGTTTTCTGCAGACTCGGATGGAAGGCAGGAATCTGAAATTGAATTGTTTTCATATATTTCCTAGAAAATAAACATTTGAATAATGAGACCATGGAGTTATTTTTTGCATTTTCAAGAACATTCCAATTTTATATACAATTTAGATTCTATGTTAACTATATTTCGTATATGTGCGTTTGAAATTCATAATAATTTAAACTGCTGCAGTTATCGTTATTTTGAACATTCAAGTCATTTAATTGAAAGAATACATGTAGCTTCATTCAATTTTCTATGATCAGAATATAATCGAAATTACGCATGATATGTTATCCCACATTCAAAAATTAACAGAACACATGCATAATAAATTTAATAGATTGTTATATACACCATGAATACTTCATAATAAATTTGAATATTATACTCTTGTGAATTGAGGAAGTGAACATTTACATTCACCTTCTAAGAGTATACACAGTAATAATTTATTTTGTACTTTTTTAATAATAATAATATTCATTTGGCAATAGCTTTTCGAAATTTTTATATATGTACATTAACGTTCAAAATTTATTATGAACGTTTATTTTCGTTTAGAACGAACTTAGCTAATTTACTCTTAAATGTCTTTATTCAATACATTCTTAAATGTCTTTTCTTAAAAGGTCACGAACTGTTTTTATGGAACTAGGCAATTCACCAAATGAGAATTCAATTCATAAAAAATATACTAGTTCTTCTAGATTCAGTAAGCTAACAAACTTGCATGTAGAAATTGTTGGCCTTTATTGTATTATAAGTAAGCACATCACTGACACGTTTTATTTATTTTTACTCTATATGTGAACAATTTATATTGATTTAAAATTTAAATATATATGTCGCATAAAGTGTTCTCTGTTTAACTGACATTAGTTCCAAGAAATTTAACATTGTTCCGATTGGAGTATATTGAATTTTTCCCATAGCTCTATTCTGCAATGTTTGTAGCTGCTGATATTCGAAATGTGGCATTATTATTGACTTAAAGAGCAACAACTTCACAAATATCGCGAGATTTTTTCCAATTCCTTCCAGAAAGTTGATGTTCTTTGAGATTTTAGACGATATGAAATTGACGTGATCATTGAAACTCAATTTCTCATCTAACATAACGCCTAAATATTCAAGAACTTTTACACTTTCAACGTTCTGATTTTTTATTTGTACCCAAATCTATAAATTTAGACTTTTTAAATTTCATTTGTATTCACGAATTATATTCTTGAAACTGATACCTTTGAATTTTTCCCACAACAAATCTGCATGATTCTGTTATAAGTAGATATAGTATATAGTATAGTAGATATAGTATAGATATACTCGTATGACCGTATGGATGATTATATACCTACAGTGATAACCTTTCAAAACCACTCTCTAGAAAATACTTGGTGTTATATAATAACAAACAGCCTAGCTTCAGAATTTATGATAGTACAAGCAACACCACGATAGTAGATACAGGGGTTTCCCAAGGTACAATTATTTGCCCATTTTTATTAATATTGTGTGTATCATATACTCACGATACAACGATAATCGATATATCGAAGGCGACCCATGAACAGGCATAAAACACAAAATGAACCAGAATCTAAATGATATCTCTCATTGGTGTGCCGTAAGCAAATTTCTCCAAAATATAAAACTACCTAGTTACATGACTTTTGGAAATTATAGTTATAGTGTGCAAAAAACTCGAGATTAATGTTGTTAAAAAAGATATCAATCTATTTGACTATAATCTAAAATGGCAGATGCATGTTAATTATCTGACAGATAAAAAATGATATTCAGTTTTTGTTGTATTTCACAAACATATCAAACATAAAAACTCATAACAAAGTTATGAGTATAAAAACATTGAGAACGATATAGTATCCTATGTTCGAGAGTGTCATTAGTTATGCAGTTATTATTTCAGGAAATGTTCTAGACTATTCTAAAGTATTCTCTTGTACTCTAATGCTTTAGGCATATCAAGAAATTCAAAAAACGATCGTAGTAGGTATAGTTAAAATACTAATGTAGTTAAGAATAGAAAAACGTTGAATATAGATCAGGTTTATTTATATTTATAAAGTGGATACTTTGATTTATCATCATAAAAGATTTCAGGAATGAGTTTTTGTCATTAGATAGTGTAAAGAGAAATGAAAGTATTCAAATACCCCAAACGAGGTGATGTGTTAGTGAAAAGAAAAGTTACATAAAGACAAACTCTTTAATAGTCTACGTATAAATTTGAAACTGATGCGCACTCAAAATGTGAAAAAAGACTGAAAGAACAGAAAGCATCAATATTTACAAAATAATGATACTTACCATTACATGGAACATTAATAGTTAACTTTATTAATGGGTGAATATTTATTAGGATATAATTAGCTTAGGACCTATGTAATCAGCCCAACATCAGGTAGCTATGACTATCACTAGGAGTGGGAGTTGTGTCGAATTATCGATATGTGTTGTACTGGTTAGTAATGAACGGATAATGACAATATGTGACATCTGTTATATCGGATAAGGATAATTTGATTGGATTATTGGATAATTCTCTAAAAATTTGATTTATGTTGATATGACAATATTTCTACTAAAGTAATATTTCAGTTCATTCTTTTCACCGGTTTTTGTACTATAGTATATCGATCATTCAATTTGGAAAATGTTTGAAAACTTGCTATTGGAGTTGAACTATCTTCATTGATACTCACATCACTTGTTGGTGAAGGATAGCCACCAGCTTCCAACAGTAGAATTCTGCTCTGGGTTGCTTTTGCTAGCTCACTCGCAACTACTGACCCTGCAGCACCTGACCCAACAATAATGTAATCGAAAACTTCGTTATCCACTAAAGTAGGTCCGGAGTCTATAGGATAGTCATCTTTGTTTCCCAATTGGCATTGATTAGTGAAGAGAGTATTTATCAGTGCTAGGAAGAATATGCCGGCATCACCAGTAACACTGTTCGGACAAGAGATCTCTTGGTGTTGGTATAATCCAAACGCTGTCATGGTGCTACTGAAAAGAGATAGAAGAAATTTATTTTTCGGTTTAATATAAAGGCTATAGTTCAGGTTAATGAACTATAGCCTTTTGGTGCCGAAAGTCATGTTTTCTGAAAATAAATACGAATAAGTAAATGAGTAATGCCTTCAAGGGCAGTACTCATAAGACGAATATTGGTCGAACACATTACTTTGAATCCTCGCTTCCTGTGTAGCATAATTATCACCACCCTACTCATCCCTTTTTTCTATGATCTGGCTGAAGGAGTTAATTCCAAAGTCAATAACTGTCGCTCTTTTTCACATACTTGAGACAGAAATGAAAACGTGTATTTCATTTCCTATGAAAGCATTAGTCAAATCCTCATCGAGGACGTGACTTGAATTATGTCATAAAATTTGGACACATTTTTAAATAAATTAACCGAGATTAATCTCTCTTAATCACTGAACTATAACAGTATCTTAAGAAGTATCTACGAATTTATTGCATCTAGAATCTACAGACAAAACCATTACTACTGATGACTAGTTTAATAACAAGTGCTTCATAATAAATCTCAACAGCGTCATTACAACAATGATCTTTTATTTTCACTAAAGACAATAAGACTGAATATTTCAAAAATGAATACAAGCATAACATCGATTGTATGAAAATTAATATTTTCGCAAACAGATTTACAATTTTAATTCATATTTGATTAAATTAAACTCTTGGTTTAATGTTTCACGATTATATTCAATATATAATCTATAATATATCATTAATTAATCAACATGTTTCGAGCGTTAGCTCATTTTCAAGACTCGAAAATTTTCCAGTCTTGAAAATGAGCTAACGCTCGAAACATATTGACTAATTCATGTTGTTAAATATATAATCGTGAAACATAAAGCCAAGATTCTAATTTAATCTAATATTTAATTATGTTTCACTAAGAGTTAAGCGAGAATTCAATCTCAGTCATTTCAGTTTATTGCGGAAAAAAACACGGTCAGAATACAGAAAATTACTCCTTCTGATAATAAAATACTATTTTGTTTGCTACAATATTTTCATGGACATCTAGAGTTGTACTTTTCTGGCATTTTGGTTATTTTATTTTTCAAGTCATTTGGTATTTTTATTCCGAATAAAACTAAGTTAGTTGAATCATTTTCTCTATTTTCCGTTAAAACATTACCTTAATTTCTAGAATAAATTGGCATCATGATGATTTTATCACAGATATTCATGAATTTTATTATGTACGAAAATATTATCTATATATTGTAATACTTATAATTTTTAAACTTACATGTACACTATGAAAAAATGAAAGACAATAAGAAAAACATGGAGTCTTATTCAATTGTTTCACACTATGCATTGATTAAATGTGCGCACTCGTCAAAGTATACAGAATACAATAAAAAAATGGGACGATGTGTGTAATGGTCAAATTTCAGTCTAAATTTTAACATCAAACAATCTATCCGTCCTTTTCTTCTTTACTCCCTTCATTGAAAATTCTATATGATAAAGCGGAGGCACATTCATATTTCAGCAATATATAGTGAAAAGTTTGTTTCAATTACAATAGGGCGAAAAATCGGCACGAAATTACTCGAAAAAACAGTGAAAATTCAACTTCATTTTCAAGTTCTCAAAAATCGAATAATAATGAATAAAGTTTATTTTAATCATTCAATAAAAATGATGATCGAATATAAAATAATTTCAAACACTTGAACTTGATTCACACATTCCGATTTACTACTTCACTTACTACTTTCGTTTCACTTAAAAAAATGTGAATCAAGTGTTTAAGTTTATCTCATATTTCATTGACTTACCTATAATGTAATGATATTTATCATAATTGATTTGCACCAAGTGAATTTCTATACTATTTATTTGTAAGTGACCTATTGAAGGATTAGAGTGAATTCTCTTCAAATTAGCTATATTTTCAATCAAAATAATCGATTTCACTCACCAAAATCAACATAAAATTCAAACTGCGACGCAATTCCACACAACTCTTCTGCCATAAAATGGCAAATGCTCGATGTGGTGTCCCTGTTTGATTTTCGTTTGACGTAGAAATCAAGTTTGGCTATTTAATTTACTGTCCAATTCAACGCTTACAAACAACAGAATTCTACCTGTTCTCCTTGTAAAGCTAATAAAGAATTTTCGGGATGTAATTTATTCTGAGCATTATTAATTCTACTTCATTCGTCGGTTTATGTTTTTTATACTTCATTGAAAAGAAACATGCTGGGTATAATTAATAGGAAATATTTTATGATCAATTTTTTCGAATTATTCAAAAAAATTGTTTTTTCTGAATTTTTAACTTCAAATGATGTTTGTTGTCGTCATGAGCATGAGTAGTTCTCAGAGATCAATCCTCCTTAATTTTTCGAATATTTTTGAGTTGTTTATTTGTTGAGTATTTCATTTCAGCTTAGTCCCCTAAATGGGTATTATTAACAGATCAAAAATATTTTACGTTAACATTTTTGGAAATAATTCACAAATAATTTTCATTTCTAATGTTCACTTTATGAAATGATATGTTTTTGTTATATACACCTAGAATTTTTCATCAAACAGCTAATTATGGACGTAAAATTAATAATCAAATCACAGTTTACATGCATCTCTCGATTAAAAGTTTGACTAACTTATCTACATTTTGTGAAGTAAACGGCTTCGAATTCCAGGCTTGATGTTTGTACTTTTGTAGTTATGTTCATTTACTGAAGATGAATAATGGATAGTGTACAAGATTATAAAGCTAATCATCATTCTTGAGTATAGGTATATGTTTCAATTAGATTATTAGTGAAATTATCAAATTGAATGTTATTTTATTCGTAGAAAATCATTTATTGTGCATTCTATAATTCTAAAGTTTCACTTTACATCAACGTAAGTAATTTTCCTTCAATAAAATGGATATGATATTCTGGAATTATAATCATTTATCATTTAAAAATTGGTTTCTAATTTAGATAGTATTCTGCAGTATCTGACCGCATGAGCAACAATAAATTGTTTGTTAGTAAAATTCATATTTTCTGAAAAAAAAAGAATTCTATCGAAGCTAATTTATCTTTACTACTACAGATAATCTCGTTCAACAATATAAAATGCACATAGTGATTACGAAATACTTACATTGAAAAGCTAATTATTATCATTGATTCTCAAGGAAAAAGGTTCCTGGTGTGTGTGTAATTAAACACTTAAATTTAGTAAATTATATAGGTAATTAGTTGAGTTAAAATTAAACAACTTCAAGCCTTTTTAGCTTTGTCAGTTATAATAGGAAATATAAAAAGACCGCAGATCTCCGCAGAGAATTTGAATCTTTCTTTTTATCAACTAAAATAATAAATACTTTAATTTTATGAGCTAGAGTAAAAAAACAATTGAATTTCTTATCCTCTTTTGAGGTCTGTACTCTTTCCAAAATAATTCCAATTTAGCAAATGCGCTTTATCTCTCAAATTTCCTTCGGAAGTTGTCGCCTTTTCGAATAGACCAGAAAAGTAGAAAATAGCGATAAAATGTAACAGCGAATATTCGTTGCGGTAATTCGTATATATGAATTCTGAATAGCTACAACGTCGAAGTATCGAAATGCTATTCTTTTTGAGGGAATCCTTACTTATTATCTTGCCGGCAAACATAATACAAAACATATCAAACCTGGAAAAAACTTAGTTTCTTCGAGAAGAAAGAGAGAAATCCTTGAAAGACATTCTCAGGGAAATTGCTGATTCCCTAATTTGAAAAAAAAATTCGGCAAGTAGAATGCTAAAATTAACTGAACGCCTCTCTTCTCCGATAAAAAAAATATTATTTCTTATCTTCCGTTATTTTAAATCTGTAGTTATTATTTTATATCTGGAGGTATGTTTTATATCTTTATTCGAGAATGTTCGGAAAGGCATTCGAAGCAGATTAGAAACATCTACTTACGTAAAGTTTATGAACCAAATGTATGGGTTTATTGTATGGAAAATTTATTATTATTAGGTTTCAATCCAAAAACTGCAAACAAAATGGTTTTATTCTTTTTCAAATAAAAAAATTCCTAATCAAATATCATGCTGCGTTCTCGAAATTCCGATAATTGCAAAACTTTCACTTAATTCACTTAAATTTATTCAATTTTTTCTCAATTCTAAAACAGTATCTAAACTTTATAAAACAATAATGGTTGTTTAATGAGAATAAATTAATTAAATAACAGTTGCAAATATAAACTTTATTCAGTTAAATATAAATACTGTTTCGGTAATGATAAATTTGGACCATATCTGATATTCATCTACCAATAATCAGGATCGTTAGCAGGTGGTGGCATTTTTTTCATTATTGGTTCTGCATTCATACCTGGAAATCATATGACGATATAGGTACATGTAAAAATAATTGAATTCTGCAATGAAGTTTACTAATATAATGATTCAAGATTTCAAATAAATGCAATTATTGAATTTTGTTAATAATTTAAAGTGAACTAAGTAGTTTTTCGATTTTCACTATAACTAATTCAAAAATATGACAATATCGTTTCCCCAACACAGAGGCTTCATCAGATGTAGATGATACATCTGTTATGAAACAGTTTATCATCAGCATTGATGAAGCATCAACATTGATTTAGTTACTTAGTTTTATTTAAATTATGTATTCAGATTTTCATCAAGTATCGTCCCAATCGATTAATGAATTGTGTTGAATATGCAGAATGCGACATTTTTCCTCCGCAAAACTCATTCACGAGCTAATTGAAAAAATATATATATATATATATATATATATATATATATATATATATATATATATATATATATATATATATATATATATATATATATATATATATATATATATATATATATATATATATATATATATATATATATATATATATATATATATATATATATATATATATATATATATATATATATATATATATATATATATATATATATATATATATATATATTTATACATATATGAAATGTATATAATTCATATCGTAATTCATACAACGGACAATTATTGTACAGATAATGCTTTTTTTTGTGTTACGTTTTCATATTACCACCTTGAACAATTCATACAAAATTCTTATATTCATTTTTGTTTTCAGGTAAGAAAAATGGAGTTCTGATGTCCTCCAGGTATGATATAAAACGTTTGTGATAAGTCGAGATAACATTGTGTAAGTTCATTGTATTGTATCCAAATATATCAGATTTAAATTTGTTACGGATAAAACATGACTATCGAAGTATATTTATGTACTCAGAAACAGTTGATTGCGTCTCATTTTTCATTTTATTTTAATTTCATTTTCATGTTTATTTCATTTTTTAGTTTTATATACATTTTTCATCTCTAGATTTCCTATATATTCAAACAACCCCAACAAATCAATCACAGTTGCCTATCGGAACTGTGCTAAAAATGGGACATAATTGTCATTGAAGTAATATATGAATTTTGAATGACATTGATAACTATCAATCTAGATTATCAGTCACGTTGATAGATATATCGAATACATTCATTTACAATTAATTTCAAATTAGATACTATCAATTTGAACAATCTTTGCAGTAATATTCTCAAATATTTTTATCATGGGAATTCTATATAACGAAAGTGTCATGCTTTCAAATTTCCTTTAGACAGATGGTTAATAAAAAGTTCATTGTGATATTTTGACTGAAAGCTAAATATTTGTTCTACATAAATACTGATTAAACATCTGTAAATAATTCAATTCAATTTAGTTTATATGCCTTTTTTGTTTTCATAATTGTCCATTTCAGTTTTTCTTACATTTCATATATGTTTGTGGTTGTAACTACTCAATTACTCATTTTAATCTTATAATTGATAGTTTTTTCGGTATAAATCTTTTCATTCACTAAAGTTTCAGTAATATTCTCAAATATTTTTATCATGGGAATTCTATATAACGAAAGTGTCATGCCTTCTTACCATTTCAAATTTGCTTTAGACAGATGGTTAATAAAAAGTTGATTGTGATATTTTGACTGAAAGCTAAATATTTGTTCTACCTAAATACTGATTAAACATCTGTAAATAATTCAATTCAATTTAGTTTATATGCCTTTTTGGTTTTCATAATTGTCCATTTCAGTTTTTCTTTCATTTCAGATATGTTTGTGGTTGTAACTACTCAATTACTCATTTTACTCTTATAATTTATAGAGTTTTCGGTATAAATCTTTTCATTCGTTAAATTTTCGATTTAGTACGTGAAACTCCTGTTTTCGATTATATGTCTATCTTAAAGAGATTAAGGAGAATCTTTAGATTTAGGGACCCCATTTCTCGTCTCTTGGTGATTTCATTCGAGAACCTCATCAAAGAGTGAAACAGTTTACTACCCTGTTGACATTTTTTCAGGAGACATAATCACATATTGCATTGTGTGTATGTGTATATTATATATTATATATTTATATATATATATATATATATATATATATATATATATATATAAAATATATATATATATAATATATATATATATATATATATATATATATATATGTATTATTATTATTATTTTATTACTATTTAATAGTGTTGGCGTTTACTTCATGTAAATCCATTATAATCGAATATAAACTCGAATTCAAACACTTGAACTTATGCTTCACACTTTATTGACTACATAGCAGGACGCGTTTCGTAAGCATCTTTCTGTAAAGCATTATTCTGTAAGCATCTGAAGAAGTCGTTTGTAATGACGAAACGCGTCATGCTATGTAGTCAATAAAGGGTAAATCATAAGTTCAAGTGTTTGAATTAAAGTTTATATTCAATTATTATTCTCATTCACATAAGGACAGCAGACAGATGCCCTGTAATTATCCCGAAGTAACATAAAAAAATTACAAATTTTCTCCTATTCGAATATGACAAAATGTTAAACTTATTTATAAAGAGCATCTTCTAAAAAACTAGAGGAATATGTTTCACAGAAATGAAAATGAATAATACTAATATCAATAAAACAATAAACAAAATTAAAAGTTGGATTATAAGTGTAATTGAGTTATATATTGTTGTATGGAGTTTATTGAATCAATTGTGTGTGCAAAGCAGGTGAGTACTTCTACTCAACTGGTAGAAGTACTAGTATATAACGTAAATAAATATTGATGTTTTATATGAAATATTAATATATTTCATATTATATAAGTCTAGTATACTCATTTCACTCATTTGTATGAAGTACCCAACTAACTTCTGTACTTTGGACACATTATGAGACGTCTTGGAAAGTACGCTCTTTTACATATAATAATTCGAATGAAAATGATAGGGTAACAGAATGTAGAGAGAAGAACAACATTGTGGGTAAACAGTACAGTAATTTCGTGCTGCGTGAGCAGAGTAACGATAGCTGATATGTATGTAAATAAAATATCAAAACATTAGCATTCTCATTATGAATGTAAAATTAATTTCGATAATTAAATTAAAAATATCTTCGATAAAATCGAAATGAATCTGAAACTTTATTGCAATAATAACAAAAACATTCAAACCTAATTTTTCTTCAACGTAAATGTCTCCTCCTTCTACAGAATCATGATAGTTATCCTTCTTAAGAACGCCCCAGTCTTCCTTTATCATATCAGCAGCTTTTTCGGCTATCATTATAATAGGGGCGTTAGTATTTCCACTTACAATATACGGCATAATACTTCCATCCACGACTCTCAAGTTTGTGACACCTCTCACTCTCAGTCTAGGATCGACAACTGCAGTTACGTCAGTATCTGGACCCATCTTAGCTGTACCTAACATCAGTTGAAATTAATGAAATTCATTTGTTGAGGAAATACATCTAAATGAATCGTTTCATTTCAGAACTTTGTGATCACTTTATAATCCGTTTTCTACACAATTTTTTCACAAAGAAAACATTCAACGATAAGTAACACGAATATTAAAATGCTGAGAATTCGAGTACGTATTCCTTGAAATACTATAAGGCTCAAAGACCCTCCAAATGTGGTCGAGAACTTTTCAAGAAATCGATAAACGCAAGTGATACTTATGAATTATGATAAACGCAAAGTGACAAAAAATAGACATAAACCAAACACCACTTCTATTATTGTGTGAAATCTTTGTGAAAGAAGAGTCGAATTGTAATCATCAAGACGAGAACATCTTCTCAAAACTAAGGAAGATAACTCTAAAATGTGAAGCTTACTATCATATTAATTGTCTTCAACACAAATTAGTGGCACCTCTTATTAATTTGAGTGTATGAAGTTACCAATAGTTAACGAAGTACACTGCCCAATACGTTGTTATTGAGTCCTCACAAACATTATAGCAAATTAAACACAATAGTTGCTGAAAATGTTTTCCTTCAACGTCAGCGCACATTTGTCTCGTCATAACTTTGACTTCCGAACACTTCGAATTATTCTCATGGTATGTTTCACTTCATCGGATGAATCTCTTATTGGATCAATTCTTCTGCAGTTTCAACTGAAATGTTGTCAACGAGGGACTTAGAATGCCCCACAGAGTGACAAAGATATTCATATCGCAGTTGCTACTTGATGTTTCAGAAGGTGCAATAAGCTCATGGCTCGAGAATATCCACATGTAATAACGCTCCAACACGCTGGAGGATAGGATACAGTTCATAATCCCTCGAAATCTTCCATACATTGAATGTTTGAACGTTTTACAATTTTTCTTGTACTTGTCGCTGGGCTATGTTGCACCAACTGCTTCCTCCAGCTACATTGCTCCTACTATTGTAGGTATCCCAATAAATACATCCGACCTTTGAAAGGTTCCTGATTAGGTATAATAAAGATATACCTCTCAATCAATGCGTCTAGCCACTTTACAATTGCCTTGGGCCATTCCGAAGACGAAATACATATCAGCCATTTCAGAGTTCGTAAACTGAATCATTTTGGGATATCATTAGCTTACAACTAACTCTCTTCAGAACATTTTGATTGAATTCCAAACAAATTATTGTTTGCAGTAATTTGTTTGATAAATAAAAATTGTTTGAAATTTAGTAATTCATGTCAAATTGAAATTGATTACAACAAGTATTTTTCTTTTGAATAAACAGTAAATTTTCCTTCTTTTCAAACACTATAATAATAAATAACCTATATTGTCTCAATGAAAAGAGTTAATATAGAAAAATCAAAAATATTAGTTTCTTGTAATTTTTACTTTCTACTCATAAATGAAAGTCACTCTACTCCGTTTCCATGGACAACAATGGAAACAGTTTCTCGTGAAAATTTTCAATTGCTTGCAATCGACTAATTTCTATGTTTTCTCACCATACCGTGGCAGGAAACGAAAAAATCCTTTAAATAAAAAATGTACTTTAGTAGCCTAATACGAAAAAAAAATTAAAATTGTAGAGGAATAGGTGGTAGGAATACATATTTTCGGCGAAAAAAATTTTAACATGCCTTAAAATATGAACATTAACAAAATTCAGCTAAAATTGGCTTAATATCAGAATATTCGAGAAAAAACGATTATTCACAGAAAGTTCTACATTCTGTATTCTGAAAACAAAACAATACAAGAATATATATATTTATATATATATATATATATATATATATATATATATATATATATATATATATATATATATAATATTAAGCATAAATACTAGATGAATTCTTACCTACAGGATGATAAATTGTGAGTGAATAGTGCATTGCCTGGCATGCCCAGTATTCATCTGATAGAAACTCGTACTCGTGACATCCTGGTATTTTGTAATGATTGTAAACAACTTTGTATTGTGACATGCTCTCAGAAGTTAACATTTTATGAGCAATTTTTGCACCATCAACCTAAGAATAATAATATTCAAGAAACGGAACGTATTTGGAATTATATACTGTAATATTGGATGTATGTTAAAAATTATATATCATCAAAATTATTATGATATTATATGAGTTTAGTATTATTTATATGTAAAGGAGCAAATCATTATGAATATCAGACTGAACTCATGGAAAAAAAGATAAACAAGTATTATATTATAATATTGGCCCATTATAAAGGCCTAAGTATAAGACAAGGAATATCATCGTGATGACTATATGCCTAGTTTCATTAGACAGCCATACAAAAATTATTTGACGCGGGAGAAAAAACTGAGAAAGATGTTATTGGTATAGGCCGCACTTGCAAGCAGTTATTGAGTCGAGCTAGTTGCCTATCGTCAGAACGAAGACTCCTGCAAATGAAAAAGCCGTTGTGAAAAAGCCGTCTTCCGTAAACTCTCTGTTTGGGAGTCATTTTTCTGAAGGACGAATAAAAAAAATTCAAAGTTTCCTCGAAATTAAATAACTTCTCTACAGAAATCTTTTTTTCACCTCTTTGGTAAACTAATGAACAAATCATCCAATCCGAAGGATTTGAATGAAAGCCACAAATGGTTACTCTATTTGACAAGTTAAACCTGGCCACTCCGTTCTGATGAGAACAAAAATGTTTGTTAAACGTGTAAACGGCTAATTCCAAGCTAACTTCTGCTTCTCTTTACATCATAACCTTATTAAAACATCATAAATTATCTATACTCACTACAACATCAAGGTCATACGGATCGGAGTAATAATTTGGATATATTTTGATATGAGAATTCGGATTTTTATCTTTCAGCAATAGTTTTCCCCGACTCTTAGGTCGGAGCAGAAGAACGATCACGCTGAAGGCATCCTTGTAGATTATCTCCTCAAACACGGCTGAATACACGTCATCCGTTATGCCAGACGCCCTCTTGCTGAATAAACCGCCATCCGTATTGTCTGCATAAGAGGCCAGAAAGTACTGTATATCTGGCCAATCGTCTGAATAATTCTGGTATTTCGTATTGACAAACCCCATGACTTCGCATTCTGGAAGCCAGTATATCGGACCTTCTTCCTTCTTCGCGAAAGATTGAATGGTTTCCGTTGAAAATACCTTAGGTAACTCAAAACCACAAGTTTTATTCACATACTCCTCGGGTGGTTCGTAAAGAAAAGTACAACCACCCATAGCGATATGATCTTGAAGGTTCTCGCCAACGTAAGGTGAGTCAACCACCACGTCAATCTGCATCTCCTCTAAATGTTCTTTCGGTCCGACCCCTGAAATTATTATTTCATATTTATTGATCGAAAATTCATGCCTGGAAACGAAGTAACAAATTAAATTGTTGCCTGCTTAGTACACCAGCATTGTTCATGAAAATGTTCCCTTTAAAGTATGCTTTGAAAATCAATCAGTATGAAGGTTTGTGAAATTAAACAATCTTCTCAGTGTATATGCTGGCATTTTTGAGAATTGTCGGTTTTGTTTTCAATACTAACTTGCAATAGGTGACTGAAGTTGTACGATATAAGTGAAATACATATTCTTAGCAAACTGTGCCTTTTGCTTTCTTGTTAGTATTCAATGATGAAATTGCTAGTGATAAATGAGTTGAAAAATAGAATTACTTTTCACAAGGGGTGAATTGAAGCCAATATATTTGAATATCCTACATCGCAGCCCAAATGCAATATATAAGAACCGTAATATGTTAGATTTTTTTAGATAGAAATATACTTATACTGATTATAATACTGATTTTCCTTTGAATGTTTCATAAAACGCATTTCTCAGTGTTTGTGATAATTACTATGCCATTTTAAAATGCATAGCAATAACAATACCACATTTACCTGAAAGCATGAGAAGTTGCGGCGTTTGCAGGGATCCAGCACTCAAAATAACCTCCCTAGATGCATATATATTCCTTTTTATTCCAAACTTATTCACCATAACACCCTCGGCTCTATAAGAATCAGCATTAATCAGAATTTTCTCGGCCATCGTCATCAAGCTGACCTGCAAATTTGGTCTTTTACAGCATGGTCTTAAGAAGGCTTTGGCAGTGCTACATCGTAGACCATCTCTGAGAGTACCATGGGCGACAGTAAATCCTGTTTGATATTCTCCATTTACGTCTCTTACTTGGTAACCCATTTCTTCGGCTGCTCTTAAAAACCATTTCACCATCGGTGAATGGTATCTGTGTTGGAAAAAAAATCTGTTTGAGTACAATCATCGAAACGATTTTATAATAACGGGATCATCCCGTATAATATATATACGGGATGATCCACACAAAATTAATAAGACTAGGTTATAAGCACAAAATATAATTTTGGATAATGACTTTACTCTCTTGTTTTGTTACTCTGAACGAAGTAATAAGCTTTTATAAAATTATCTGTTCATATCAGTTTATGCCATAAATTTAAATTTTTCGTCTCTTTTTGTTTTATCGTAAATTTTGATTGAAAAGACACTTTTATATATAACAAAATAAAAGGCCTTACGTCATTTTACTTTCAAAATTTCAAGAAAAAAAATATTTAATCTTAATTGAATACGATATCATCAATTTGTTGGGTTCATATACTGAAATATTATAAAAATTTTTCAAAGACATACTTATAGAATGAAAAAGAGCAAAATTATTGCCACGTCAGCATCATGAATATGAGCACATTATTCACGGTATAGATAAATAATTAAATTAATGTATTTATTATTTTCCAACTCATCAGATGTAAACATAATTCCCGTGTGCCTAAAGTTCATTGACTCTGACTGTATGACGACGGTCGTCAATTTTATTGCAGGGTTCATGTGATTAGACCATGAGAGTGTAAAATCCAAACGGATCTCCGGAAAAAAGCATCTGGATTTTTGACCTTCTAAGGCTGAACACCATTTTCAATATTTTTGTGTCAATCATTCTTAAGCTATTTGAAAACAACCACTTCAGAGCTTAATTCTTTGACTCACAAGATAAGTTCCTATATAAGGTTCTCTCTGCAAAATCAGACGAACATTTTCTCAAGATCAGTGTACTTATCAGTGTCTCAAGTATTCGTTTCATTCTCACACTCAGATTTTTGTAAATGTGTAAAAAAGCACTGCTTAATTCACTTTCGAAAGTGATAGGTTGTGTTTTCGGTAACAGCATTTGTGTAGACAGCTCCCTGAGAGTTCTTTTTGAAATGTTTCAATATTTCGATTGAGAATGTCAATATTGACTATATATATATATATATATATATATATATATATATATATATATATATATATATATATATATATATATACTATATATATATATATATTTATATATTATATATATAATATAGACTATTATATATATATAGGTATATATATATATATATATATATATATATATATATATAAGTTGTGCATTTGCGAGAAATGGTATAGAGCTATCGATAAAGGAGAGGAAGTGATTGTAGTATTATTGGACTTCAAAAGAGCGTTCGAAACTTTATGTTGAAAAAACTAAATAAAATTGGTTTTGAAGGTTTAGTAAACAAATGGTTCAATTCTTATCCACATTCGCGATCTCAAAACTTAAATTCAATGGTTTGTTATTTCGGACAGTATTGGAAATTGATTTTGGCATGTACCTCATCGGGTATTGGTCTTAGGCTTCGAGTATCGTCAACCGCAATATTAGATCTCGCACTTACAGTGGCTTAAACTACTGACATGAGGAATGTCCAGTTCCACCAGGGGCATCCAGAGGATATAAACCACCACTTTCATCAACAATTGCCTTCATCAGTGTGTCGTAAACTTCCTTTTGTTCGTGATTCAACAGCGGTGCATTCATTTAAACTATTAAATCTAATTCCTGGTGATCATATTTAAGTCAACTGAGACTCAGTTGCACCAGAGTCATCGCCCATTACACAACTACGTCGAAGCACTCGCCGCCACTGAAGATGTCTCTCGCAGTTAGAGACGATAGTTGACCACGGTCAATCAGCCCGGAAGATTATATCAGACTATGACAGAATGGATCAATAGAGACTTGTCAGCAATAAATGAATGGCTAAGCGATAACAGTTTATCGCTGAATGTTACAAAGTCTAAATTTATAGTTTTTGGTACAAGTAGAATTATTGAGAAAAACAATTTTTTATGCAACACTGATCATTTCAATAATCGACTGAAATCAAATAGAAAAAAGTGTCTCATTTTTAATAAACTTGATGTTTGATACTTGTGGAATTTTGAACATCATATCAGATATTTTTCTGCAGTATACTGAATCATTTAATTTTTCTGTATTTACCTACTTGAAGTGGTCCACTGTCAGATAACCTCCGGTTCCGTGGTATGGATCACTCTTATGCTCCTCTATTCTCATGTCTTCAGATTTCTTAAAGTAAGGCAACACATCTTCGTAACCCCATCCTGTATTTCCTAGCTTCTCCCACCTATCGTAATCTCTTCTATTTCCTCTGATATAAAGCATAGCATTGAGAACGCTAGAACCTCCCAATACTTTGCCTCTAGGCCAATTGCAATGACCTCCTACCATCGCTCTGAAAAAATCAACTGTGAAATTTTTTTACTAATTCTAATAATTAACATATAATAACAATATATGAGTATTTCGTCCATCACAATTTGAGTATTTCTATGTCACGAACGTATTTGCCACAATAATTTCATATTTGTCACAATAATCTACCATATAATGTCATCTTGAATAAGAACAGCTTGACTAGAAATAGAAGTGTGCTTGACTAGAAATAAGCTTTACAAAGACATTGATAAAAAATTAGTTGAAAATTTATTAGTTTTTCATAAATTTTCATAAAATGGTGCTCATTGTCTCACTACATCAGAGAACATATAAAAACTGAATCAATCTCATAACAATCGCAGTTTTATAAAAGTGAAAAGGAACTTTATATCTCAGATTCGTAGATGGTGAATTCTACACCAAATGGAGATAATTTGAGCTACTAACCTAATTCGATCAAAATTTGCTGAAATATGTTTCGGGTTTCCAATCCACCCTCAAAAGTTTCACACATGATATGAAAATGTACTGCCAAATTATGAATTAAGCCTCCAACTTTACGAAGATTCTTACGTGCATTTCCCAGTTCGTTGTGTATTTAAAAAACGAAAAGATCGATGAAAAAATTACGAAAAATAAAAAACGTGCACCTGCATTTTGATGGAGAGTAGCAATTACAACGTCGCGAATTTAGATCTCTATCGGGCTCTCGCTACAGCTGTTCCCATTTATTACCCATTTATTTTGAACGAGAAGTGCAGCGACTGCTAGAGTTGGCCAGGATGTCGTATGAAATGAGTCCATAAGTTTTTCATTCATGCAATGATGCTAACATAGAGCAATCACAGCCTCATATATAAAATATAATTTGTCAAATTGTACCCTGAATAGTATCCCGAACAACTTTAATATTTCTGTAATTCAAGATTTAACAATACACACACGCACTCGACTCACCTACAATAATTATCTCCCGGTTCAGTTTTGAATTGCCAGTCCAAAGGTGATAGCTGCAGACTTGGAAACATTAGTGGCATGTCTGTAAGACTGATTTCATCAGGTCCTGCTTCAATCAGTAACACATCCCAATAAGGATTTTCGCTCAGCCTGTTTGCCATCACTGCACCGGCACTGCCACCACCAACTACAATAAAATCGTAGCTGTCTTTCAGAAGTCCTATCGGAGTATCCTTTATCCTGTGGTCTCTATCCATAATATCAGGACGTTGGTTAATTGTAGTGGAGTGAAGATAGAGAAGAAAACCCAAGCTAGGACCTAGAGTTAAGGCCATACGTGTTGTGGAATAGAGGTTAAGTTGTCGGTGGGTGTTGGTAGAATCCATGTCAATTCTGAAGAATAGAACAACATAAAATGCATTGGTATGAGACATAACAATTTCACTATTTCACAAATAAATATAAAGTAATAGCCTCATTTATTTTTCAAAATAATATCCATGAAAATGTTCACCTGAACAGTTTTCGTTCTTTCCAAAGATTTCATTCTATCAAAACTTTAGAGATGACTGATCTTAAAAGTCTTATCACTTATTCCAATCAATTCGTCTCTAATTTATCACTGGAGTTTCATCAGTACGTATTATCAATAGGTGTAAAAATTCTTCATCATTTACTCATGCATGCTCATAAATTCTAGCAGTTATCCAAGAAACTATTTCGACTAGCATGTTATTTTTCAAAAATGTAAAAGAATATTCTTCATTTAATCATGCTGTAAGTTTTTCATTTATAAGACCGCCTTAAAACACAATATGTTTAATTAATTTACAATCCGTATCAGTTATTTATTCAGGTCAAAAAAAAGTGACGTCCAAAAACATCTATGTGGCCAAAAGATTTGATTTTTGATATGAAAAGGTAGCATTTTGACATAATAATGGGCATTTAAAAGCCGCTGGTGTTTGTTAACATTATTTTTCTTATGATGTCAATTTTAAGTACCCAAACCAATATCATAGCAAAAGTGATTCCATATAATTTTATCTAGAGTGTATTTTTCTAGAGATTAATGCGTTATATTTCTCAATATAAAACATGGTGACCTGATAATTTTAACTTCGAAATATCAATATTGAAGAAATTTTATAAGATGCCTCAATTTTTGCTATGTATTTGCATATTAGGATTTTATTTGAATTATCTGTGAATCTGTTATATTGATTTCCAATTGTAATAAAGAGAAAATGAAAAACACGAACAAATTCTGAAATAAAGTAAATCATGTTCGTTTCGGAATCAAAAACTTCAATTTCTCAATATATAAGTTCGAATTATTTTTTAAGCAATTGAATACAAACAATGAACCGTGATGCCACTCAAGACTCACTTCTATGGACGCATGAATTAGATAACTGAAGGACTGAAGCTTTTAAGGAACCCATCAGAACATGAATATGAAAACTGATAAAAATGGAAACAAAAAGTTTCATAACTTCGTGTCTGTAGAAGTTTTGTCTGAATGGTTACTAAGCACCATAACACTTGTTATTAAAAAAACCATTCTTCCGAAAGTTGTCAAAACACCCAAGCAGTTGATAAATTAAATTCTAATCAATATTGAATCATTTCTGAAACTCCAGTTTTCTCTTCCAGACAAAAAATGAATGGTTCGGCTAACATTTCTATCCTGTAAAGTCATTCTTTTTCAATGTCAAATGACATCTTCCTGTTCTTCTTTATGTCGATCGACCTCTCGCACAACACTTGGAAGAACATTGTTATAAAAAAAGGACAATATAATTCAAAATTAATGGCTAAATTACCAAAAATCATTTTTGAGTCGCTGGAAAAATGTTCGTGCTGCTAAGTCATTACCAAAAGCCATTTAAACTGTTTTTAGTTATAGGATTATACTCATTTTCACAATTAGTGTTAAGATAGATATAAAACTTGCTGAGGTATAAATTCATTTTTCATAAAAGACTGTGAAACGAAGATATATTTTATAATCTACATGGTCTGTTAAAATATGTTCGTATTTGTATTCCTACAAATACAATTCAACGATTATTCGAGAATTATGCGATTCATATAACACTGTTCCATGAAGTGTATTACCAGAAGACAATTGACATTATTATAAATATATTATGAATTACTATGATATAGAAACATATTCATATCTGTAATGAGAGGAACCTACCTATATATTTTACTACACTAACACTATATAGAAACACTATTTCATTTGAAATACAACAGTTTATGGAAGTCACATATTATAAACAATTTAATCGATTCATCTATTGATGTGTTACCAATATGTATAATATATACATATTGCTGAGTCGTTATTTAGTGAAGAAAAATGCAACCCAATAATTAGGTCAGTAGAGAGGGAAATTATAGAAACAATATTAATTTGGAGAGTTTTCCAAGGCATTTTACGTGAGTAGTGGAACTATATCAGTCGACAAAATAAGGGTGAAATGAAACTCATTTATCAATTCAATATATAAACTTCAATCCGAAGATGAAGAAGTGAGCTACAAATGTTGCTACTGAAATTATTTTATAGTTCAAAATTATGTTGAGAGATGATTTAACTACAGAGCAGAAGGATAAGAATGTAGGTCAGATCTATATATTGGAAGTTAGTTTGAATTATTCTCATAGTAATTATTGTGAAACTTCATACAAGGGATGATAAAAATTCAAAGTAGTTTTTTTCCGGAGTTTGTCTGTATAATATAAATAAAATACGAAAACCACTTTGGCTTCATTTGTAAAGAATTGTGAAATACGCATTTCATCATCTCATTTCACTATATCGACAAATAAGACTATCGAAGCAATTATTTATAGGAATTTCCTCACTGATCGTATATTTTTAATCGTTGATCTATTCCTTTCAATTGTGCCGATAATAAGTTATTATCATCAACACATTTCGGTAATAGTTGTATATTATGTAGATATTGGAAAACAATTTTTCGTTTTTATTAGCCTAATTATAACATACATCTTTCTGGATCTAGTGTATCAAGGTTTGCAAATACGTCATCAGCACGTTTTTTGATGAAACGTGCTGAATTCTCGAATATCGAAAACAATTCAGTTGATGTATTATAATTTTTTCTTTTCTTATATTCATATAAAACAAATATTCTTACCAAAGAATATGTTTGTGAAAAATGTATACTTTCAACCGGTTATTTGACTGAATACAAAATTTTCAATATTACATTTTACTGTAATTTCGAATTGTCGTCATATGAAACATAAAAATTAACTGGTACTGATGAAGAATTTGTGAAGATAATTGAAATCAACTCTTTTTTTCACGATTTGGAACCCAATTTACCGGTTTGTATACGAATGTATTCATAGATTATTTCTAATTCTTTTAGGTTCACACATAAAAGATTTCGACAATTATTCAAGACTTTTGCGTATCTTGTCTAAAAAATCATACCTCCTAGAGTAAATTTGAATGTCGACACCCTGCTTCTACAAGGGTGGAGTGAAAATTTTCCGGCCTGACCAAGAAAACCGATGTTTTAAAATTTTTTTTGCTTTTTTTTTCAAAATAATCTCCATCAACACCGATACATTTCTCATAACGGTGTTCTAATTTAGTTATAACAGTTTCAAACGTAGATTCGTCAAGCTCTTCAAAATAGTGATTTATAGTTTCTATAACTTCGTCGTGGCTCTCAAATCTTTTACCTCCAAGCTAATTTTTTAGGTTAGGAAACAGGTAGGTAATAGTCGCTTGGGGCTAAGTCTGGAGATTAGGGAGAATGCGTCATCAATTCAAACCTCAATGTGTGGATTTTGGACATGGCAACATCGACGAATGCGCTGGTGCGTTATCGTAATGAAACAAAATTTTTTTCTTCGCCAAATGAGGCGTTTAATTTTCACCTCGTCCTCCAAACTTTGCAATAAGTCTGCGTAGTATTGACCAGTGATAGTCTTAGCCTTTTCAAGATAATCAATGTATATAATTCCTTTCTCATCCCAAAAAACAGTAGCCATAACCTTGTATGCCAATAAAATTGTTTTTGCCCTCTTTGGAGTTAGTTCCCCCTTTCCAACCCACCATTTTGACTCTTCTTTATTTTTAGGAGTGTAGTGGTGAACCCAATTTTCATCAACAGATTTGAATCGACGCAAAAATTCGTTTGTATTGCGCCTATACGGTGCCAAATTTTCGGTAGAAATGTGTTCTCGAATCATTTTTTGATCGAGCGTTAGTAAACACGAGACCCATCTTGAACACAGCTTTTCCATGCTCAAATGTTTGTGCAAAATATTTCGCACACGTTCAGCTGACATCCTACAGGTCTCAGCTATATCATGCACTTTCAATCTGCGGCCTTTCAATACTATTTGATTTATTTTCTCAATCATTTCTGAAGAAAATGCCTCAACGGGCGAGCGTCTTGAGCGAGACTCGTCAGAGGTGCTCACACGACCCATTTCTAATTCAGAAACCTACGGTTTATAGTTGAATATGATGAAAGGAGTCTCGTAGTGTTGAATCCATATCTTCCTTCATTTGTTTTGGTGTAAAACCTTTCAAATAGAAGTGTAAAGTAGTAGGAAAGGTACTGTCGGACGCCGCTCCAAGGCGCCATCCTTGGTCAAGCTGGAAACTTTTCACCCCACCTTCATACTTTGGAGCGACAACTGCAACGTATCTGTGGGCACAGTAGCGCATACTGTCGTGCCATACTTTTCTTGAAGTAGTTAGGTTAGTTAGTAGTAGGCAATTTTCGACCCCCTATAACTTGGGGATGAAACTGGAAGCCTAATTTCAGTAACCAAGTAGACATTGTATATGCACACTACCTATACTTCAAATTTAATTCAATTTGAACCAGTAGTTTAAGACTCATCACCGGTCAAAGTTTCTCAATGTTCTCACTCACTGACCGATCATCAAAACTCTATGTCACTTCTAGCAGACATAGAAGTTTCAAATTGTGAATAAATTGTGTAGAGTGATTGGTGTATAAATCAATGGAAATTCAAATAACATAATAAAAAAAAAATAACAAAATAAATTATTTTGTAATTCCTTTTATGAGTTTTCTAGATACTCCAACTACATAAATTACTTTATGATCCCATATAAATATATAGGACTAGAGGACCCGACAGACTTTGTCCTGCCATGACATTCCAGGATAAACGAATTAATGCATATACAAAAATTCACTCAAGTCGATCCAGCCGTTGAGTTGCAATATATTAATAATAAATTGAAATTGAAATACTATTAACTCTACGTAAGTTTCAGGTGGCTAGTCCCTTATGATGAATAATACCTAAATTTCTGATTTAATTTTTGAATTAACGTAAAATCAATATGAATTATTTCTAATTGTAAATTCCTGATTTCAATTTATTTCAAAATTAAATCAGAACTTCCTCAATTTCTGAAATAATTTTGAAATGTAAGAAGGCATAATTTCTACTTGAAGTCAGAAATTTTCAAATAGAAATGATGCATTTTGATATTTCGTCCATTTCAAAATTGATTTAGAAATTAAGTTATCACTCTTAATAATTGGATAACCGCCAAGAACATACTCGTTTAGTTAATATGTTAAGTTTCACTCAGTGAAACTTAATCTGAATGTTATATAATATATTATATCGTTAGGTAGCTCTTTGCACATTTGATTGACTGCCACGACCTGTCAGGTCGTCTTCTCCTCGGCATTGTAAATTGTAATCAATATAAGTGAGAAAAGATCTCGCGCACTTAGAGGTAAATTGTCACTATCACAAAAGGTCAAAAAAAAAGAGCACATAATTTGAAATGTCACTATCACAAAAGATCATCAAAGTAAAGAAAGTTCTCGCGCACGTAGCGGTAATCGCCACTCACGAATAAAGAAGGATGCACTCTTTGTATGAGGTATCGATCGACATAGACTCTATGTCATAGAGGATAGATCGATACATTAGTTGGTTGTCAAATGTCAAATATTATGGTAGCTTTCAGAATTTAAATTTGTGAACAACCTTAGGATTTATCAATCTATATGAAAATAATCTGATAGATATTAAACAACTGTAGTTAGCTAAAATTTAGTTCATTTTTTACCCCCTAAGAATGAATATGTAGTAACAAAGATATAAAAATTCTAACTGGTTATTCATTTTAAACTATTCTCTCAATTTGATTTCTGAACGACGGCGGACACATATTTAATTCCGAGGTGAATTGTTACCGATTTGTCGGCACAATAATCAATTGCCGGATCATAGTGGAATGCAGCTCGTTCAAGAATCACAGAAGCACTGCGTCTGCGGATTCGCTCAATTTCATTATGTCGTGCTTGCTGTTGTTGTGATTGATGTGCACGAACTTGTTGCATTCTGAGCCTATTTACTTCATTGCCACTCACTAAAGAACGCAATTCTGACATAGCAATACAACTATTTTCTTGATCTGTCTCTCTCTGGTCATCAGTGCGGTTAACACGTGAGGTAGCTCTTCGTACATTTGACTGACTGCGACGACCTAAGTCAGGTCGTCGTCCTGATAAAATAAAAAAATTGTCTGATACGGTAACAACTGAAATTAGATAAAATAAAGTTACGCAAATTTGAAAATTGATTGAAAATCAGTACTACTGATGATTTATTACATTTTGTGACTATCCGATTCTGTCACGTTCGCTATTTACTTTTGTTTAGTTTCGGAACGCGACATCAAATCCTCCAAAGCGCACGCGAATAATTCAATATGAACTTTATCGGATAGTAGTAAAGTTCAAATTGACTCCACATTTTATTTAGAAACGTTTGTATGGGAAATAGAAAAGTGCTGTTTTTAGAGTTTTCCCGGCAATTATTCGATTTTTTCTCGCCTTTTAAACCTTCCCTGGAACACCGCGAACATTTCAAGACTAAGATAAGATAAATCCGTTCAGCCGTTTTCGAGTTTTAGCGAGACTAACGCACAGCAATTCATTTTTATATATATAGATTACGAAGTTACATTACAGTGAATTAATCACTCCCGGTCTAGGTATAATAGAACTAACTATAAAAAGAAATGAGATTCCATCAAAAGCAAAATTTGTAAAAAGAACCAAGTGTTCTAAGCCGGAATAACCCAAGGCCTTCTCTTTTGGGTTATTCGGGATGAATGCTCCCCATAATTACCTACCCTAACAACATCTAACAGTGACCATATCAATATTGAAAATCGTTTATTCTTTAAATAAAATCGATTTCTTGGCCATCGCATGAAAACGCAATGTATCTCTCAAGTAGTACATAGCGTATTGAAAAAGATTGTTTAGTGCGATTTTCGAGTGAATCTATTTTATTTTAAACATTAAAGAGTTTTAATATTGATATGGTCACTATAAAATTTTGTTCGGTTTTCTAATTACGTAATTACTCAATACTGAAGGTCCCTTCAGTAGGGAGTGAGTAAATTAACCTACTTGGTATTACATGGATCTCAATACTTTTTACGTTTTCACAGTTTACTCTCTGCGTTGAGAGACTTGGTTTTTTTCACAAGTTTTGCTTTTGATAGTATTCTTGTGTTATCTCAAGCTTCATTTAAAATTTTTTCATTGAATATAATTCAATAACTCACACTGTTTATAAGCTACCGGTTTTTCGAAAAATATATAATTAAAAAAAAAATATCTCATCTTCCTCTATCGACTTGAGTAATGTAATCAAATTAAAAAGCTCTTTGATTTGGCAAATTATTCTTCTAGTATATTTCTAAAGTTCAAAAGAAGTATACATGTACACTACATTCAAGTAAACTTCGAATGTCAATCTTCATTAAAGATATTTTCAGTCAAATGAGTCTTGTTTTTTCAATGCGATGGATCTCTTTTTGTTATTCACATTGTTATATATTCTGTCTTTGGCGATTCTCACTTAATTTAAATAAAACACAATAGTACTTTTATATCACTTCACTGGTTTCAAACTCAATATTCATCGATTAAAAGACTCCCAGAAATCAACTATATTCCTCCTTACAGTCCTGAGTTTTGTTCGTTTCAACCACAGAGATTTGATGAGATCCGACCCTTTTTCTCCAATCATGATAACTGGTGCGTTTGTATTCCCACTCACTAGAGTTGGCATTATCGAAGCATCTATAACCCTAAGATTTTTGATGCCATAAACCCTCAACTCGGGATCCACGACCGCATCTTCGTCCCAATACGGACCCATTTTGGCTGTACCCACCGGATGATAGATAGTCGCAGAATACAATCTTATCATGCACTCGTAATACGGGTCAGTGTGGATAGGAATATGTTTGCAGTCTGGAAATGGAAGAAACTTGCTATTGTATTCCCGAAAGGCTGGCGTTCTACTCAAAGCTACTCCAATTTTAACACCTTCAACTAAAGTTTTCATATCACTTTCATCTTGGAAATAGTTGGGATAAATTAGTGGTGGGTCATAGGGATTTCTGCTTCGAATCTTGATGAATCCTCTACTTTTCGGCCGGAGCAAAACTGGTAGCAAACTGAAAGCATCTTTACCAGTAACCGGTTCGAATGCTCTTTTGTAAAAGGTATCAGATAAACCATGCGCCTTCTTCAGTTGTGCCCCTCCGTCCGAGTGTGTAGAACCAGATATGAAGTGGAATTCTATATCCGGGAAATCATCCGTGGTGTTTGCGTACTTTGTGTTAACAAACGCTAGGCCTTCAACTCCTCCCATAATTGTTAGAGGTCCACCTCCAAAAACTGCATATTGCATCACAGGTTGTACGGCATATATTCTATTTAGTTGAATAGAGACCTCTTTGTCTATCATAAATGTTAATCCGCCTAAACCCACGTGGTCTTGAAGATTATGCCCGACTTTCAAGTCTTGTATTAGTGGTATTTGATGCTTCAACAAGTCAGCTTTTGGTCCTATTCCCGATAGCATCAGTATTTGTGGAGAATTTACTGCACCAGCTGATAGAATAACTTCTTTCGTAGCTCTTATTCGGTGAATTTTACCATCTCGTAGAAATTCTACTCCGAAAGCCACCTTGGTAACTGGATCGATGAGGACTCGAGTGACGTGTGAGTGCATGGCTACGTGAAGATTAGTCCTGAGGCGTATGGGACGTAGAAATGCCTTTCCTGTTGAACATCTCGCTCCTCTGCGAACAGTCCCTAGAAGCAATTTATATTTTGATTTTTATTTTCAAACATACTTAATAGAGATATTTGTAAATCATTAGCTCTTTCGAAACTCTTGAATTGAGGACACTACCTCTATTAGTATCAATGATGGTAAAATTTAAAAAATTTATGAAGACGACCGAAACGACCATTAACCCTATTCCACAACCGGTATATTTTTCTGTACATTTCACGAAAAAACTAAAATCCTCGAGATTTGACATCTAACCCAGTAATTTGAATTGATTACTGAATATAATTAATGTATGTATCCACAAAAAAAGTTGAAAAAAAGATAAAAAATCCTATTAGACTACTAACGCCAATATTGATGTTATACACATCTATTAATTCTATGCAAAAAATTGCGTCATCTATTAGAAGTGCTGTTAACTACAATATGATTGAATTCGATGTAATCCTCTAATTGTGGTAAAAACATAATCGATATCGATGACGTAAATAAAAGAGCATACTAATTTTATAACGTCAGAATGATTTTGTATTAAATTTTTACATTTATCGTATTTTTCAGTAATCGTGTAAACAAAGAAAGGTGTCCAAGTTTTCAATAACCGAAACTTGAAAGATCTGTGTCGGCCTGTTGCGAATATTTCCGCCGTTTCCCTTTGTACGAGGCATTTTGCCAAGTGCAGAAGTATTAGGTCAACTGGAACCATTGATAATTCTATGTGTTGAATCAGACGTGGTGTTAAGATCTCATTTGTGGGTAGAAAAAGGATTGCCTGATGGAGCTGATTGAATTGTGTTGAACACATAATGAATCCTGAGCAAACACCAGGAGTAATTATTGTTAGATTTGAAAATCATGAAAACTTTAATTATGACAATAACGGATGTATTCCTATACTACCGATAACAAAATTTTGGAAAAGTGATAGCATCGATCGTTCCAGAAAACAATTTCCACCACAACTAGCTTTCGCGTTATAATTCACAAGACTTAGACGTTAGATGAAGCTGTTGTTGATATTGGGGATAAAGGAACGTCTATTGGCTCAATTCATGTTGCGAACTTAACGAATCATATTCTGTTAAAGTCCGAAAAACTCGTTTATACCTACAAAACGCCTGACATTATTGCAATGAAAATGTATATCTTGTAAACGTTGTAATTTCTATGAATTAGATTTTTTCTTCTTACCTTGGGCCAGCATGAATCCTGTTTGATATCTACCATTAATGTCCCTATTCTTATAGCCCAATTGTTTTCCAGCTTCTAAAAAGGTAGCTACAAGTGGAGTGTGATAAGGTGCTTCTGACACTGTTAGATATCCTCCTGTAGAGTGGTATGGAGTCTTTGCTAAATAAGGATTTTGATTGTCTTCTGATTTTTTAAAGTAGAACAGGGCATCCTGATGCCCCCATCCTGGATTTCCAAGAGATTCCCAGATATCGTAATCTTTTTTGTTGCCCCTTAGATATAACATATAATTCAAAACGGACGAACCACCTATTACTTTACCTCTGGGCCAGTTACATCGTCCATTATTCATTGCTGAAATATAATTCTTTTTTCAGTAAATAACAGTGGTTAATCTAATCTCAATTCATACTCGCACAACAATCGGAGAACAGTTGTTTAGCTAGTAAAAATAAATAAATAGTAGAATTGAAAATTCTTAGTTTAATTGCATTAAAATCATTGTATCATAAGATAAACACATAACATTGTATCAAAGAAAAGGCGTTCCATCGATATGAAGAAAACAGAAACATACATTCCTTGAGCAAAGAAGGAATATTGGAAATAAAAAAATCAATTGACATTACATCTTCAATAAAGAAAGGTTTTCAGATTCCCATTGAAATTACAGATTTGTATATTTCTTATGAATCGAGAAGTAAAGGGTGTCTCAGTATGTTTTTCGTTTTTAAATCTTGAATAAAAAACAACAATATCAATTAAAACTAGTTTTAGTTATTGTTAAATTAAAGAGCAGTTCTTGAAGTTTATTTTGAAAAACAACCATTCGCAAATGCGCACCATTCGACTCTTTACACTCATTTAACCTGGAGCTAAAATTTTCAATCACTCGCTGGAGCATCGCTCTTGGAATAGAAATAATTTCTTCACTGATTCTTTGCTTCGAAATATTCAGGTTGAATTGCAATGGATTGTAAACTTTACTTTTTAGGTAGTCTAATAGGAAAAAATCACCAGGCGTTAAATCAGGAATCCCCGGTGGCCAGTTGATGTCTCCTCGGTGGCTTACCACTATTCCAGATAATAAATCGTGAAGAGCAGCTAATGAGTCACCTTTTACATGAGAACTGGCTCCATCTTGCTGGAAAAAGGTGTTGCGGGACCAGAATTAACGGTCTGAGTTCGACCTCGGTCATCGTTACAAAAAATAAGGACGAATAATTCCTTGACTTGATATAACAGCTCAAATAATAACTTTTGGCGACTGCAAGGGCTTCTGATGGAGTTACAGCAGATTCTCGGAATCCAAATATTTGCAATTTTGTTTATTCATGTGACGTGGAAAACCAGATGTTATTGAAACCTAAAACGTTTTTTCATTGTCCTGCAGATTTCGACTCGTTCATCAGGATCATCAGGCTTAATTTCTTGAACAATAACAATTTTATAGGGGTGAAAATGTAAGTCTTTCGAAATATTGCGATGAACCAAATGAGAATAGATTTGTTCAAATTAAGAGAAGCTGCGCTCAATCTCAACGACTGTCGTGGGTCGTCCAAAACATACTGACAAACGCGGTCGACGTTCATGATCGTTCTTGATGTCCTTTTGCGCCCAGACGATTTGTCCGACATTATATTCCCAGTCTCTTCAAACTTGTACGCCGAATGCTTATTTGAATGGGCACTTGGTACATGTTTTAAGCTTCTTAAATTAAAAGGTGTCCTGTAGGGTCGACGAACAACAATGTAGTAATCGTTGTTTTTATAAACCGCTCGCACGCAAAATGCGCGCTGCAATCTAGTGAAACGATTCATGGCTATTAAACTTAACAAGCCGGCCAAGCGATTGAGACCACTCCCCTCCCCCTGCTGCCAGCGGTTGACGCGTCAATTCAAAAACGAAAAACATTCTGAGACACCCATTAGTTATAGAATTCAGGAATTCGAGTAACTGATAAATTTTTAAAGGCTTATGAAGTGTTAAATCGAAAAATTTTCTCATTAGTTCTATTAAATTCTTGAGAATGAGTTAGTTTCTCAAAATACGTAAATTACAATGTTTTTCAATTCAGACATTTTCAAAATTATTATATAATCAGGTATCTAAATTATTACTCATTTCCATTCCATATTGACTCAATGAACTTTGCCGTAGTCCAGTTGATTCATTCCGCTTTTTATAACTATGTATTACTAAAATTTATCTAGTACAGAATGTTTAAGACAACATTCATCTATAGACTTTGTTGATATTTTATGACTCAAGATCTACGATTCGTCTCAAATGTGTATAGGACCTCACCTAAACATGCTTGCCCTTGTGGTTCACTTTTATATTTCCAATCCAGTTGGGATAATTGTAAATATGCTGCCATGAGTGGTACATCTGATATTTCAGTTTCATCCCCTCCAGCTTCCAGTAGTAGCACGTTCCATCCCTCTATTTCACTTAAACGGTTTGCTATAACTGCACCTGTAAAAAATTTGAGATTATGATACTAGATATTTTCTTTATTAATTTATTGCATGATGAAAAACATATTTAAATTTTTTTCATGAGAAAAAAGTGTAAAATATGTCAAATAGTTAGGAAAAAGATATAGAATACAATTATTATCAAATAATAAAATTCGTTATTGCTTTCTTGAATTAATATCAATTGAACAATTCTGCCAACTTCTTTCTAATAAAAAATTCAAAAAAGTTCATTTTAAATGAAAACTTCGAAATATTTGTCAGAAGGTGAGTAAATATGAACGAGGAGTTTTGGTTGAACGTCTTTCAGGATGAAGCCCTTGTTTTTCCTTGAAATCCTTATTGTTTAGATGAAGAATAGAAGGTTCAATTTTTGGTATTATTATTGTTTCTGTTTGTGAATCTGATAATTCATAAGGGTTAAACCAAACGAAAAGTTTAACACTATTTCATGTTCTCAAGTATTTTATACTCTATTCAGTCCCTCAAAATTCCTCAAAATTGGTTTTCCATTTTGGTGACTAGTCCCCTTCATATATGAAAAATGATTGCAAAGTTTCTAAGAGAGAAGAATTTCATTTATTCTTAACATTTTGTATTTTTTCAATCAAACCATAAATGATTCTCAAATCCTTGATAACAGAAACTTTTTTTTAGGTAATAAAACTATAAAAACTTTTTTTCAAACATGAGAAATGACTTCGGGAAATGTCAGAGTTTCAATCATTCAGATAGTCGTTAGACATATCACTATGATAATTCAATTTTGAAATTTCATAGTTTCGTAAATAATTCCCTTATAATTTAAACACAAAAATGCTTAAGCAAAACTAATTCCCAATCCCTGAGTTGAAAAAAGGATAAATTATATTATTTTGGTCTGCTTTACCATAGAATCAATTGTATCAGTTATAGATCAATGGAAACAATTTAATGTTAAGTTCAGCAACTTTTTGAGAGCAACCTTAAAGGTTTCACTAGCAATATTTTAAATTACATCAAAAAAACTATTGAAGTATTATAACAGATGTTTCGCAACACACTTTCCAGTACCACTTATTCAGAAATCATCATTTTGCAGTGTTCTAAGATCTCAATTTTCAACTAATCGCATGGTAAAACCTGCAATCACTTTTTGTGGCAATTTATAGCTACCTATAATGCTTCTATTAGTTTTCTAATCAAAATTAACATGTTATTCAACAAAAGGTCACTAGTTGTTACTTCATCTATAATGTTCATGACAAACTTGCATTTCAAGGTTTATTGAAGTGAAACCATGAAATAATATCCCTATATTGAATGAACCCTAATTGATGAGTAGTATGAAACATTTTGTATCATATCTATTGTAAATCTTCATAAATAGTTCTGTGCATTCCTTTCACTTATACTCTAATGATCTTTGAGGCTCACCAGCTGATCCTGCTCCAACTACTATGAAATCGTAATTGTCTAATAGTTCTTCAGTAGAAACATCAATCGGTCTTGATTCAGGATCCATCATCTCGAACTGAAAATAGGCGATGGCGGCAACCAGGGCAGGGACGAATAGCGCGAAATTGGACGCTGCCGAAGAGCCCAGCTCTATCAGCGGTGCTGCAATGGCACTCATGACTGAAATTATGTTTTAATATCAGTACATTTTCATTAGTACATTTCTATCATTGAAATCATAAAATTCAACCAGATGAAACATAATTGAATAAGAAAAACTTATTCGTTTACAAAATTTTCATACTTATAATATTTTCAACAATAACAATCTATATATATAAAAATGAATTGCAATATTCGCTAAAACTCGAAAACGGCTGAACGGATTTATCTTATCTTCGTTTCTAAATAAAATGTGGAGTCTATTTGAACTTTACTACTATCCGATAAAGTTCATATTAAATTATTCGCGTGCGCTTTGGAGGATTTGATGTCGCCTTCCGAAACTAAACAGCGAACGTGACAGAATCGGATAGTCACAAAATGTAATAAATCATCAGTAGTACTGATTTTTAATCAATTTTCAAATTTGCGTAACTTTATTTTAGCTAACTTCAGCTGTTACCGTATCAGACAATTTTTTTAAGTTTGATAAATCCTTAAGTTTGGTCACAACTTGAGTTTCAGAACGCAACCATAATATTTGACAACCACGGAGCTAACCTCAAAACACGGAAAAAGTTTTCCTATCAACAAAATTGTGTTACTATCATGGTTGCGATATTTTATGAGTACATCTATGTTTGTAAGTGACGATTACCGCTACGTGCGCGAGAATTCTTTTGCTTTTGTGATGCTTTCTGGTAGTGACATTCCAAGTAGTGTGCTCTTTTTTGTTGATATTTTGGTGATAGTGACACTTTACTGTTAAGTGAGCGCGAATTTTCTTCACTTCAATTCATTATATTACGTTACGATGCCAAGGAGAAGACGACCTGACTTAGGTCGTCGCAGTCAGTCAAATGTACGAAGAGCTACCTCACGTGTTAACCGCACTGATGACCAGAGAGAGACAGATCAAGAAAATAGTCGTATTGCTATGTCAGAATTGCGTTCTTTAGAGAGTGGCAATGAAGTAAATAGGCTCAGAATGCAACAAGTTCGTGCACATCAATCACAACAACAGCAAGCACGACATAATGAAATTGAGCGAATCCGCAGACGCAGTGCTTCTGTGATTCTTGAACGAGCTGCATTCCACTATGATCCGGCAATTGATTATTGTGCCGACAAATCTGTAACAATTCACCTCGGAATTAAATATGTGTCCGCCGTCGTTCAGAAATCAAATTGAGAGAATAGTTTAAATTGAATAGCCAGTTAGAATTTTTATATCTTTGTTCCTACATATTTATTCTAAGGGGTAAAAAATTAACCAAATATTAGCTAACTACAGTTGTTTAATATCTATCAGATTATTTTCATATATATTGATAAATCCTAAGGTTGTTCACAAATTCAAATTCTGAAAGCTATCATAATATTTGACATTTGACAACCAACTAATGTATCGATCTATCCTCTATGACATAGAGTCTATGTCGATCGATACCTCATACAAAAGAGTGCATCCTTCTATATTCGTGACTGGCGATTACCGCTACGTGCGCGAGAACTTTCTTTACTTTGGTGATCTTTTGTGATAGTGACATTTCAAATTATGTACTCTTTTTTTTTTGACCTTTTATGATAGTGACAATTTACCTCTAAGTGCGCGAGATCTTTTCTCACTTATATTGTTTACAATTTACAATGCCGGGAGAAGACGACCTGACAGGTCGTGGCAGTCAATCAAATGTGCAAAGAGCTACCTAAGGATATAATATATTATAATATTATAATAATATTTTTGATGAAATTGCAATTGTCAACAAAACGTTAACAAAAATTAAGGAAATTTCTTTCAATTGAAAAGGACAACTGTCTCTTATCGCTGAAAATATCATAAAAAGTAACATAACGAATAGGCACGTGAAAGCATTCAATATATACATATATATATATATATATATATATATATATATATATATATATATATATATAGCGGACCCGACAGACGTTGTCCTTTTGAATATTTTAATATGTCAAATATTATGATAGCTTTCAGAATTTGAATTTGTGAACAACCTTAGGATTTATCAATATATATGAAAATAATCTGATAGATATTAAACAACTGTAGTTAGCTAATATTTGGTTAATTTTTTACCCCTTAGAATAAATATGTAGGAACAAAGATATAAAAATTCTAACTGGCTATTCAATTTAAACTATTCTCTCAATTTGATTTCTGAACGACGGCGGACACATATTTAATTCCGAGGTGAATTGTTACAGATTTGTCGGCACAATAATCAATTGCCGGATCATAGTGGAATGCAGCTCGTTCAAGAATCACAGAAGCACTGCGTCTGCGGATTCGCTCAATTTCATTATGTCGTGCTTGCTGTTGTTGTGATTGATGTGCACGAACTTGTTGCATTCTGAGCCTATTTACTTCATTGCCACTCTCTAAAGAACGCAATTCTGACATAGCAATACGACTATTTTCTTGATCTGTCTCTCTCTGGTCATCAGTGCGAAAATAAAGTTTTTCATATTAAAAATGGTTGCGTTCTGAAACTCAAGCCTGTTATTGCTAAAAACATTCAAAATAAAATATCTTTAACAGGCAATAAATCAATTCATATATATATATATATATATATATATATATATATATATATATATATATATATATATATATATATATAAATCTATATATAATATTCGATTTTTTCTCACCTTTTAAACCTTCCCTGGAGATTTTTCAGCTCTAAAAGCTCTCATTTCACATCTTATCATCATAAAATCATATCAATGATTTGAAGTAAATGATTCTATTAATTGAATTAATTAATATGAGAGTTTTTGAACTTGAAAAGTGTCCAGTACATCAGTAAATAGAAAAAACAGATCTATAACGAAAAATAATAGTCTCAAAGTGAAATAAGTGAATTATTTTTCACGAAAACCAATCAAAATGTTAAAGTATTATGAAAATATATTCAATAAGTGTCAGAGAATATGCTAATTAAATCAATATATAATTTTCATATTCAAATCATGAAAACCTTTTGCTGAAATCAATGTAAACAAAACACTTTGACAACGCTTTTCCTTCCTTCCATATTAGAGGATATTGACAATTTACTTCAGGCAGAAACATATGAAAAAAATTTCACAAATAATCAAGAAAATATTAGAAAAACTTGGCCGTTGATACTATAATTTCAGTCAAATAATTTTATAATCAAAGAAATGAGCACTATTACGATTGCATACCTCCTTTTAGAAACACCATGCTTTGAGCACTCACATAGGTTGACTATCGAATAAAACATATACCAAAGAAACCATCTATTGTCAATCAATTTCTTCATCCGAAAAATTAATTTTCAAGTCACATATTAAACTTTCCATTTCTCTAGATCTTGCGACAAAATCGGTGTATCAAAATAGATGCATGAAGGTATGGAATAATTCTTATACTGTCTACTGATTATTCGTGAATAACGTCCAAATAAATTAGGGCAATACAGATATATTGATATGTTGATGAAATTTTTCAGGTTGTTATTTTTTTCGCTTGAGTAATTCTACATTCATTACTACATCATTCAAGAATTTCCCTCAATTTCCTCGAAAATAATTATTTAGATCATGAACGTCGATGTCAGAATGGCTTTTTGAATGTATATTATGAAGATTGTAACTTATTATTTCTACAGTATAAAAAGTGTAGTCTGTTAAATATATAATAATATAAGCTAGAGTATTTAGGGTGTAATATCTGAAATACTCTACAGCCTCTAGATAGACTATTTTGGGAGTATGTACATAGAGTATACTGAGCTCAGAGCCAAATTTTACACATATCTGTTCCAATGTATTGCCATGGTAGAAAAACAAGCATCCAACCAACTATCAAAATTTTCACATTTGAGTTTTGATAGAGGCAATTTTTCATCACCTGCTACCTGAAACTACTTTATGACCACCTCCAACTCAGAAATAGATTGATACTAGTAGTATTACAATTACTCGTGATAAAAAAGTTTCAAATTGGCTCTGAGGTTCGCTGAAAACGGTACTGTCGTTTATTAGGAAAATATTTCAATGTACATCAAACGAAGTGAATTAAAATATAGTCATTATTTTATATATATAATTATAGACCATTATTGTCTGCAAAGATCTTTTTCTTCACGGAATTTAATTCATTTGAAGTGATTTGAGTTTAACCTCCTTCTATTGTACTATTATATACTGGAAAGGTTTCTCAACGTTATTATTAAAGCTCCCTTTCAACTTTTATTAAGTATTCTATTCATATTTCGGTTCATCATTTTGTTTGCTCACATGTCATTTGAAGTTTTATTATTTGTAGGTGAAACGAAAAGAAAATGCATACTACGAATGATATTAAAATCAATTTTTCATGTTTTCATTTTTTCATACTACGTCAATTAAATTCCACTACACTTCAATTAATGAATTCAGGTTTCAGTAATAATGAATTGCCTAATCAATGGTATTAAAATGAAAGGGAAGTTTCTTCTCTCGCTATGTGTATAAGTGTATTAGTTATGCTAATACACTTGTATATAGGTAATCATCGAATTATAATGAAATTCGAAGCATAAAATATACTGAGCATTTATCTTCATACAAAAGCAAATACATCTGATTTTCCTTATTAGTATTTTACTCTCTACAAAAATTAGGAAAGTTTGCCATTTTCATCTGACCTTGTAGTACCTTGTATGCACCCCCAAATAGTATGCCTACGAATTAGAGCCCTTTTTTAACGGACTTTAGCGCCCAATTTATCTTACATAGCGTTGTTGACCTACCTAGCAGTAGCTTTTATTCTCAGAACAAATTTAGGATCTCATCACATATAGTTTTTTTCCTTGATAATTGAGATCATAGGTTGTTTTATGGTGCATTTTCGAAGTATTAAAATATGTATATTCCCAATGATTAGTGTTATTAACATCAGTATATGATTAAGATGAGTAAAAAGCTCTAGAAAAAATTGAAGTTAAGAATCCAGAAGAGGATTTACATTATGAACACTGAAAAGTATTTGTGGCTGGTTGAGTCATCATTAAGTTCTGAACCCACAGAACTATAAAGCTATAAATGGATTGAAAACGACAGCATTTGGTGGGATATGAGGTGCACTTACAGATAGCTGAGTTCAGTTCTTCAACCTCATTTCTTAAACACAAAGTTGCTGAAAAAAACGTATTCATATTGTTGTGATTTTGATACATAGTGCAGTTGAAAGGGGACACCAAAATGAAACCGGATTATTTCAACCATAATAAATTGAGACCATTGAATATGTATATTTGTTTTGTGAAACTCTGATCTGAAATTTTTTTTTGTTTTTTTTTCAAAATCAAAAAAGGTATACCTGATCATATTTCCATTAGAAATAAAGCTTATTCAAGTTAATATCCTCATCTACATTCCATTTGTTATCAAGTATTATTAATTTTTTATTGAAGGTTAATGCAAAAGTAACCGATATTGTTTTTTTTTATTGTGTACTTTGGATTTTATCAACACTGCATATAGTCAGCGGCACTTCGAGTTATAACATTTCGTGTTCATCAATGTTTTCTATATGTATTTTTGTGTATTATAGGAGAAAGTGATGAAAGTTCTTGTGTCAATATTTATTCGTTATATATCCGTTATTTCATTGGCGTCAAGTTAATATTGAATTTTCCAAATGAGCATCGAGTGAGGATGATTTATATTATTTATACCTATCAAAATAAAAATTCATTGTCTTAGTTTTGTGCAGAATATTGTAGAATATTATTTAATTTTAGATATTATTATTGTTTAGGAGTATTAGATGTTTCCATAAATTCAATGAGTTGATTTTGCGAACACATGAATATCTGTAATTATATGTATATACTTTAATGATAATAATAATAACTGGACTTTATTCACTCACATAAATGATAAGTGGGCAGATACACACTTATGAGCAAGTATGGAATGGCTTTGAAAACGAAGTTTAGCCATGTTATTCTTCCACTTAACTTTCAAATCATTCCTCGTCGTTAGAGATGATAGTTTTCTGAAAAGCTAATTATTCATACACCAATTGATTCATGTGTGCATGAAACATCTTTAAAATATCTTCCTCAACTTCATCCTCAAAACGAGAAATTAACATATCCTTATAATTATCAGCAGGAGCATTATAAAGATTGACTGCGACATATGAAAATCCGTTTTGAAAACTAGATGTACGTTGTTCTGAAATATTCAGGACAATCCGTTGTCTCATAGCTCTATTATGAGATTTACATCTATAAATTAACTTATTCCACAAATATTCTGAGTGAGAAGTCTGCAGTACTTTATGAATACAAACTAAATAATGATACCCAACAAAATCGACCAACCTCAACCAGCTCAATAAACAACATTTCCCTGAAACATCGCTCCCATAATTATATTTTCAAGTATTATGTTTATTATTATATTATTATGCAACCATAATTATATTTTCAAGTATTATACTACTGATCATATAGAATGTAGAAAAATTTGAAAGATTTTAAAAAACTGTTGTTACCACTTTATTTTCTACCGTTATTTTTACTTTTGGGAGATTGATAGTACAACAGTTTAGAGAGACGTGCTTTAATGATGCCTCAGAGAACCTGTTCTGAATAGAAGAATAAAATGTTATTCAAAGCCGAATGTGATCGATCGGAGACACATATTGTGTGGTGGTGTTCATAGAGAATATATATATATATATATATATATATATATATATATATATATATATATTTTGAAAGTTTTAAAATAAGTTTTTTTAAGTTTTTTATTTTATCAATTTCAAGAAATATATATATATATATTTATATATATATATATATATATATATATATATATATATATATATATATATATATATATATATTTGCCTGTTTCAGATAGTTATATTTATGATATTTTCAGCAATAATCGGCTATTTTCAATATAAAAAGCTTTATTTACGTTGACGTTTCGTTGTATATCACAACTTTGTCAAAACTTTTTTCTATTAAAAAATATATATAATTATAATTATATATAATAAAACAAATACCTACTGAGGTTTTGAACGAAATATTTCAAATAAAACTCTTAGGAAGTTGTGTACACTAATTTTGTCAGAGAAAACACTGCACTGAGAGTAAATATTAATCAATATTTATCGGAAATCAATATAATAATCGGATAATAGCACACAACTATAGTTGATAGGTTGTGTTTTCGTTGACAACATTTGTTTAGTCAGCTCTGTTAGAGCTTCATTTGAAATATTTCGTTTGAAGATCTGATTATTAACTAACTATATGGTATATTGACTTCATAAGACTTAAATTTGTCAAGGCAACGTTTTCGAGAGAAATGTTTTTTGAAGATTTGGTGAAATATTAAATATAAGTATGATGATGATTTAATTCATTAATGAGATAAACATTGAAAAACTTCGTTATATTTAAAGTCACTTCTTCTCAGATGTTTTCGTTATTCAATAAATGAAAATAATACTGTATCTTACAAAAAAAATTTCTTATACATTATATAAGAATTGAAGCTTCAGATTTGAAAATCTTTCAAATATTATTTTAGGTGCATCAATTTTTCAGTATTTGGATTGTTCAAATATGTATTATTCATATCAGATAATGTTTATATATATATATATATATATATATATATATATATATATTCATTGCTATCTTGAACCATTTTATTTATATTTTCAGAATGAAATTATTGGGTTTTCTGGTTCTCAAAAATATTTATTAAACGTCTATATCACATAACGTTTCAGTCCCTTTCTTGGGCCCTTTTCAAATGAAGTTTCATCAATATATTGTCATCAACTAAAAAAAGAAAAAACAGAATGACAGGCATGTATACAACATTACACGATCAATTTTTTTTTTTCAAACAATTCTTGAAAACCTTTCTTCATTTAAATATTGGTTCATAGTATAATAATAAGTATTGTTTTTGTTTGTGTGGTAAGTTTTTGATCGTGTAATGTTGTATACATACCTGTCATTCTCTTTTTTCTTTTTTTAGTTGATTACAATATATTGATGAAACATTTCAAAAAGGCCCAAGAAAGGGACTGAAACGTTATGTGATATAGATGTTTAATAAATATTTTTGAGAACCAGAAAACCCAATAATTTCTTTCTGAAAATATATATATATATATATATATATATATATATATATATATATATATATATATATATATTCATATACTTTTTTGAACTTTTTTGTTCGTTGAGTATTTTCACTCAAATTCATTTTTCTTAGCAGCAACAGACCAATAATTAAATATTTAATATGTACTAAAATAAAATCAAATAAATAAAATTTTTCAGTTCTGCTTTTATTGCTAAGACGAACTATTTTGAATGTCTAAAATAAATATAATATTCAATCATATTAATAATGCGTATTATGTATAAACAAATAAAACTAAAAAAATTGAGAAGAGATTCGATATATATATATATATATATATATATATATATATATATATATATATATATATATATATATATATATATATATATATATATATATATATTGAAACACTGTTTCCAATTTGTTAACACTTGCCTGCTAGTTGAACATTACCTATCTCAACTATTTAAAATGTATATCACTAGAAATATTTCACAATTGATCATCGAACCACTTACAGAATTTTTTCTGGATCTTCCTAACACTGAAAAGTGAATGAAATTTCCACACTCAATTTCGTCACAATTAATTGCCCCACATTATTATCACCACAAAATAACAATCACATTATGTGAGACATTTTATTCGTTTCGGCACACAACACAATCAAAATTGTCTATTTCAAGATCGCGACCTTGATAATTGACACCTCTCTTCACACACTCTCCTAACTCCGTACAACTGTTAAGTTTTGATCTTCCGAATGAGAATGTTAACTATGTGGTACTTTCCTTCTTGCTTCCTTTCTTCTTTCTTCTTCGTATTACGCACCATTATACGGTACCTATATCAAGTTAACGGGGTCCATATAGTCGGTTTGTCCGTTATTCTCAGTATATTTGGGGTCTCCTTATCGTAGAACGTGTGTTTTAATGGTAGATTTTGTTGATGGTATTGTTTTAAGTCACTGGACTAATAAGTTTTATCGAATTGTTGGTTTTCGTCCACACCTATTTATGAAAATATCCTAGTTTCTGTATCGCTTGTTCCAGTCTTGACAAAGAAGTACATTTATTCATTTTGTACTTTTCAATTTCAAGTGGAAGACAAATGAGAATTTTTCTATTTCAATATGTTCAATCGGCCGAGTTGCAGATTTTCCTTTCTTCTTAAAAATGATAGGCTGCTATGAAAAGTAAAAGGGTTGCTAATTAAATAAATCGTAATGAAAAAGTAATCGTATCGCGCACACCACTTGTTTGAAGTATCATCGGAAGTTCAATTACAGAAACAAATTTGATATAGATACGTTCAATTCTGCAACATGTATATTGTATATGAACCTTCCCTTGTACCTTTAAAATATCGTTTGAAAATATACCAAGAATATGACACTTCATTCATTCCTTTAATAATTCTATAACAATCTCTTTCACCATTAAGGGAATGTGTAGGAGTTCCAAATTTCTGGAACTCCTACCAAATTTCTCCCTCGAAAACATTATTTCATTTGATCTGATATTTGAATGTTTAGAATTAGAGCATTATTTAAAAGATGTATAAAAATATAGAATCAGCGGATTGGAGTATTACATTTAAACCTAATAAAAATTAATAACTTCGAATGAATTTTTCTGTTACTCCGTATAGCTAATTCATTGAACTGACCATCATAATCAGAATAACTAATAACATCAATGAACTTCCCGCACAAAACAGTTGTTTGAATCCTGATAATGAATGAGTAGCCAAAAATTATGCCGAATGTGTTGAAAATTTTATAGAATTTTGACTAGTGAATTATCCGATACATAACACAATTAATTCTTTAACTACGTACATAAAACTTTTTATCATACAAACAATACTTTTGCGTTCATAACTACATTTTTGCCTAAAATTTCATTGATTTGCATAAATTTAATACATTTGAATAAAAATGTTCAAAACAAATTGATTTTATTATATCGAGATGTTTTCAATGAATCATATTTGAAATATTTTCAAAAAGTAAGAACAACACTCAGCTTTTGTTCGAATTTCAGATTATATTAATGATGTATTACGCCCAGCATGTGTATACGGGAGTATGTAGCCTATACTCATCCATCCTATATATATATATGTACATTGATGAACTTTATATATATATATATATATATATATATATATATATATATATATATATATATATATATATATATATATTTCGAATGTTTTTAGCAATAACAGGCTCATTTTAATATGAAAAACTTCATTTTCGTTGACGAAAATAAAGTTTTTCATATTAATCAAAATGATATCAAAATAAACTATTTTAAACAGGCAATAAATTAATTTTTGAAAAAATATATATATATATATATATATATATATATATATATATATATGTTTATTTTTAATGTTTTAGTTAAAACAGGCTATTTTCAATGTTAATAACTTTATTTTCGTTGACGTTTCGTTGTACATCACAACTTTCTCAAAACTAATGAAAAATTGAATTTTATGAATTATATGAATTACTAGCTGACCCGGCGAACTTTGTACGCCCATTTATTTTTATCTGAATAGACATGTTTTACTATTTGTGCTACACTATCTTGTTTTTAATATTTATCCCGTGTGGTGCCATACCAGGGACTTACACACTTACGAAGAGACTGAAATACTTCCTGTTATTTCAAATCAGTCAAATTATCAAATAATTCCCATATTAACACGTTTGATGTATTGAAAGTAATAACCTGTCCGGTCTATAGTTGAACGGCATGTTCCTAATTTCGTAGCAAGTACTTGTCCCATATATATCATCATTAACTATATGAGATATTTGCTGAATATAAGTCCAACAAAAATGTTCCGTATTTAGTCCATTCCCGGAAACTAATGAATATACTGGCTCTGGTGGCTGTACCAATAGCGTCTATATGAATTGACTCTTCGCGCCATATTTTGTCGTATCATTGGTAGTATTTTCTTATCAATAACAATTAAACTTTGCCTTGCAATTGACACACAACGTTTATTGGTCCAATAGCAACGAATTGATGTGAACTGTAATCTATTTCAACGTTATAATTGAATGCAGATCGATAGGAGTTAAACACAAAATTTTCATATTGTTAATTTCGATTCCATCGATTCCGTTCAACTTAATTCCGAGCTTCGCGTTTCCTCAAAAAAGAGCAAGTTTGATTTGCTCTTTTATGTCTTGGACTTGCTGCATTGCGAGTTCTGCGACTTGAGTTTATATATCTAGTACCCGTCATTCTTAAAAACGAAATTTCACTTGAAAATTAAAGAAAACTATGTATTCTTCTTTATAATTAAAAATACCACATGCTCTGTTAGTAAGGTGTATCTAAGTTTATTCAAACTTACCAAAATTTCGTATTAAACTGAAGTTTTAATATTAGTCTTGAAAGCTCTGAGCTAACCGTGATGTGTGATAATATATTCAGTTTTTTTTACATCCTCTTTTTGAGAATTAATAATTATTTCTTACTTAAATTATTAATTAAGTATTCTTAAATTTTCTTATTTTACTCGCAATTTTTCAAATTTTTTTCCTGACAATAACAAACACAACCAAAACAATTGTGAAATCGGTCCAGCCGTTGACTGTACATATTAATTAGGAAACGTTTGCATGGGAAAAAGAAATGGGCTGTTTTTAGCGTTTTCCTGGAAATTGTTTGAATTTTTCCCGCCGTAAAAACCAACCTTGGACTTCAACGAACATTTTAGAAATGGAATTGCCAGGATTGGTCCAAGCGTTGTTGAGTTATGCGCTTACCAACACATTGTGCGATTCATTTTTATATTATAGACTATAGATATCAAAACGTCAACATTTTTTTGTCAAATGTCAAAAAATCAAATCGACTTTTTATTTTTTTATTATTCAGAGGAATATATTTCTGGCTCAGCATTCTCTTCGGAAGTTTTAATCTTCTTTACCATGAGAAAACCTCTGAAAAACTCATGGTAAGCCAGGTGATTCTAATGACTGTGATTTATATATACATATATACGTTCATATAATTATACATAGTTGAGTTTTATATACTTATCCAGAATATGTACATATATCGATTGGTAGATCATGAAAGAATGAGTTTTGAGATATGATGTTTGGTAATTGATGTGTATTCATTTTATGAGTGCTACTTTTAAGTAGTTTTAGATATAATTAGGATGTTTTATGTCTCTTCTTTCATTAACGATATTTTCCAAATTTTTACGAATGTGTAGCATTTCTATAGTTTCTCTACATTTTTTGTCTTTTTCAGTTGCTAATAATTTGTATTTCAGAAATGATAAACAATTTCAAAGTATTTTTCCCATTGACATTCAATAAAACATATAAAAACATAGTATTCGAAGGCTACATACACATATCAACCTTTTCAATACTTATATATAATTAATTAATATTATTTTCATAATCTATTAATATTTCAGTTAATCAATTATGAAGTATGGTATATACTTATGTGTCATTCAAGCAGTAGTGTGTGGAATGACTTCACAAAAATTTTATATAATATTTTTTCAATGCATTTTATATAAAAAAAGATTTATTCATTTCCTCTTCATATAAGCTCAAACTGAATCAAATTTCACCTTCATCGTTCGTGCAATTTCTTTTAAAATATTGATTTAAAATATTAATATAAAACTCTTCTTCTTGGAGTGCCTATCCTCTGTGGATGTTGGCTATCACATTGGTCCAAATAACCTTATTCACTGCTGCTCTGAATAGAGCTGTCGATGTCATTCCAGTCCATGTTCTTAAGTTTCGCAGCCAGGATATTCGTCTTCGTCCTGCTGACCTTCGGCCCTCTATTTTTCCCTGCAGGATGAGTTGAAGAAGGTGGTATTTTTCATTTCGCATGATATGTCCGAAGTATTCCAGTTTTCTGCGTTTGACACATTGTAAGTGTTCTAATTGTCCATCAATGCGTTGCAATACCGTATCGTTTGACACGTGGTGTATCCATGGGATTCTGAGCATGCGGCGATAACACCACATCTCAAATGCATCTATGCGCTTACATGAGGCATCAGTAAGGGTCCACGCTTCTGCTCCGTATAGGAGGGTTGAGAGCACATAGCATTTTAGAATTCTTATTCTAGTATGAATGTTGAGGGCTAGGTTGCATAGTACTTTACGCATCTTGTTAAATGTACCTCTTGCTTTTTCGATTCGGCATTTTATTTCTCGAGAATGATCCCAGTCCTTATTCAAGGTGCAGCCCAGATATGTAACTGTTTCGGCCATGGTGACGACTATATTGTCAGCGGTAAACTGTATGTTGTCTATAGCATTTTTACTGATAATTAATGTATGTGTCTTCTTACAGTTTATCTTCATACCATATTTAATGCATGCAGTCCCTATACGGTCTATAAGTCTCTGAAGTCCTTCAGCAGTATCTGCTATAAGGACGGTGTCATCAGCATATCTGAGGTTATTTATTATTTCACCGTTTATTACAACTCCATCTTCTATGCCGTCCAATGCTTCCTTGAACAGATGTTCTGAGTAGACGTTAAATAGAAGGGGTGACAGTATACAACCTTGGCGTACTCCTCTCCTTATGCTAAACTCCTCTGATGTTTCGTTTTCGACTCGAACAATGGCTTTTTGTTGTAAATATAGCTTTGATATTATGTTTGCGTCTTTGTCATCGATTCCGGATTCACGTAGGATTGAGATGAGTTTATCATGTTGGACTTTATCAAAGGCCTTTTCAAAGTCTATGAAGCACATGAAGACGTCTGTGTTGACGTCCCGTGCTCGTTGAATCAGGACCTGTATTGAGAATAATGCCTCTCGGGTGCCCAGTCCCTTCCTGAAGCCAAACTGTGTGTTACTTATTCTCTCATCGAGTCTTCTATATACGCGTGCCTGTATGATATTGAGGAAAGCCTTCAGGATTCGACTCATCAAGCTGATTATTCTGTGGTCGGAGCATTTATTTGCCTTCGTCTTCTTGGGGATTGGGATGAATGTCGACAGCAGCCAGTCATTTGGCAATTGGCCGCTTGTGTATACCTTGTTAAAGAGTTTGGTCAGCAGTTTTATCTGTTTTGGGTCCAGCAGTTTGAGGACTTCTCCATGAATCTGGTCTGGTCCAGGAGCTTTGTTGTTTTTTAGTCGGTGGATAGCTGATTCCACTTCCTCTTGTGTAATGGTAGGTCCTTCCTCACCGACCACCGGGAGTACATTATCAATTTTTTCGTCTCCGAAAAGTTCTTCCATGTATTCTTTCCATCTTGCAAGTTTTTTGTCCGTCTCTGTAATGATGTTGTCATTCGAGTCCAAGATTATTCCTGGACCCCGTCTTTGATATCTTCCTGTTGCTTCCTTTATTTTCTTATAAAGATTAAAGTTGTCGTATTTTTTTTGCAAGATTTCGATTTCGACACATTTTTCCTGTAGCCACCGCTCTTTAGCTTCTTTAATTGCTCTTATGACTTTCCTGTGTAGCTCTCTGTATCTTACAAAAAATAATAACTTGAGTAAAAAACACATTTTAGATGTCTCCAGAGTTACTTTCTTTTCCTCGTTTTTTTGTAGGACTTGAAAATATTGAAATATCTAATGGTGCATATGATATACTATCTCATATGCAAACCCAAATCTTCTTACATCATAAAATGCGATTATTTTCAATAAACTGTAAAAAGTGCCAGATTTTGTAATATTTAATCAAAACACTTTCCCCACAAATTGTATTGAATTTCCTTGTAATGGTTAATTAACGCGCAATACATATGAAATTTATCGAACAGTTTTGTGGAATTTCGATATGTCTTATAAATTGTATACAATATAATTTTTTTTTGATATGTCTTATAAATTGTATACATATCAACAATGTTTCACTGAGTAGCGCCTATGAGAAGTCAATTGACTTCACTAAAAGTCCTAGAATATTGTATTATAGAATACGGCGCCAAAAGAAGGATTTTTTTACAGAAAAAGGCTTTATTGAATCACTTCAATTTGATGTAAAATTAACTACAAGGTAACTACTTTCAAAAGTATATTGACTAGTATCCCTTATTGGTATAAGGGAAACTGAATATAACTTGAAACATTTAGAATAACTACACATTTATTAAAAAGATTTATTAAAATAGATTTTAGTAAGTAACTTCATTCTGAGGAATAATCATTTGAACATTTTGTGAATCTTATTATACCCAAGATGTAAACAAAGGCCTCTTCAATTATTATTGAAGTAAACGTTAAACCATATAAATGTTAATGTATCGTATGATATAAAACCTATTGATAATTTGAGTTCTGTCGGTTTTTTTCATCTCAATGGAATTTGATAACAAAACACCAATTGAATTGATAATAAATTACATTATAATTGTCACGAATTTTGATAGAAAAGTAATTCAACTAAAATATATTTATATTGGATTTTATACGTTAGTTATTCTTTTGATGTTTCCGATCATGAGCTCAATATCTGAAGCGATCTGTATTTTAGGGATGTTAAATGAATTCAATATGTTTCTAAAAGCTTGAACTTCTAGTATATAGCAATTTGAAGCTGTAAAATAAAATTTTTGCTTAATGTTGAAATAATTCTCCAAAATTTGAAAAAAATACGATAATTACTATAAGAAATTAACGAAAACGAAATATCAGATAAATTTTCCAACTTTTAACAACGAAATCAGATGAAATTATCATGAAATAAAATACGCATAATTAATTCAACTCAATATTTTGAGCATGTTCTTGATTCTTGAATATTTGAAGGGCCGTTCAAATATTACGTGGCTATAGGTGGCGGGGGTTAATGCTTTAATTATGGCTTATATGGCAACCCATTGCTTATATTTGACAGAAATCCTTTTCGCGGAATCTCATAAATAATAAATTCGTTTAGATATTTAGGATTCGAGTATCATGGACTGAATGAAGACTGTTAATCAGAAATAATATGTAGGTTTACCAAAACTTTCAAAGAAGTATGTTTCTTCGTAATATTACTTAAGATAATATTTGGACTCATATGGAATACCATGTCAATAAAGTTTGCCTAAATGAATATCATGTGCTTCAAAATCCTCTATCCTAAATCTATTCTCTTAATTCTAGAATTAAAACTGCTGCCAATCAATAAAAAAAATGCATATAGGTACCAATGTTCACGTAAGCCTTCGTAAAGGTAAGATTTTAGCTAGATGTTGAAGCCATGTTCGGAGGGATGTAAATAATTGTAATAAATCTACTTATGTAATACTTTATTTTCGAGCTATCTGTATGTGGACAAAATAACTGATTAAAGTACTAAAAATTAAAGTACTATGTTTATGTTATAATTCAGAGTGACCAGTTTCATTTCAAACTATATTTGATGGTATTATATTCGAAAAACTTCCAATATTTTTTTAATGGCGTGCGCAAATATTGATAATTTCTTCATATTCCACATCGTAAAGTAAATGAAAAGAGTTACATATAACTTTAAAAAAAAACATTAATATTTGAAGACTTTCATTTGAAAAGTTTCACTTCAAAATTTCTCGAATTAAGTATATTGAGTTCATGATTTATCACGCTCAGACTAGAGAAATTGTTGAAAGTTCAGCATGTTCTATATATACATCTGGCGAGTATAGCGCTGCGTAGGTATGCTTTGCACGTTACTGAACAATTTAACTCGTTTGTAGGAGAGAAAGAGTTGAAATGTGAGACTATAACGCTATTTTGTTACTATATTATTTTTTCGAATACGCTCCTCCTATAAGCCTCATTGAAGTCGCAGTTCTCATGAAAATATGGTTCGTAACATCTTTAAAATCAAGTAATCAAGTAAACCAACATTATGTTCGTGTACCGCCCTAATAACAACCAGGTGAACGTTCAAAACATTACGGGATGTGAAGTAGTCAACAGCTATTATAGCTGTTATTACAGCTACGTATATCTGGGCACCAAGATCTCAAACGCTGCCAGCTGCGAGGACGAAAACTGGAGGCGTTGCGCCATAGCAAGTTCTTCAGTCGAAAAGCTCACAAAGATTTTGAGAGACCGCAGAATAACCAAAAACACAAAGGTTCGATTAATGAAATGCCTAGTCTTTCCAATCTTCTTGTACGGAGCTGAAACATGGACTGAAAAACATGGAGCTGAAACATGGTGCTGGAGACGCTTGCTCAGAATCCCGTGGACTGCACATCGAACCAACGTCTCGATTCTGAAGGAACTGCACATCAAAGAGAGGTTATTGTCGACTGTGCAGCTGCGAATCCTATCCTGCGAAAATTCTTAGGACATAAAACCCGAAACGAGGACTCTATCGAACGATTGGTGGTCCAAGGAAAAGTCGAGGGCAAAAGACCGTGTGGGCGCTTTCCAACAAGGTGGACAGATGTTATCAAATCTGTGACGCATTCTAGCATCCATGAAAAATCTAGATCCGCTAAGCATATAGAGCCGCTGGCGCCGTATCGCTTGGGACGCAGTGGCACAAGACCGAGACACGACCACGACCACTCTGTCAAGAGTGAACGACTGAGAAGAAAGAATCGAGTAAACATCTTATTTCGATAGACGACCAGAAAATTTTCCAGATTTAAATTCTATAGACTATATAGAATGACATATTCGGCATATCGAACTTCTTTAAATATTGTCGATACAACTTCCTTTTTTAATCAGCATATCTCCGAAAAGACTACTGAATGTCATCTTAGAAGTACATTAGTGGTTTTACCCCATGTTTATAACTCCTGGTACTTTGATTTGATGTAGCAATATTTTTTGAATCATTACAAAATTTTACGATGATCAAATTCAATCTATGTAGAAGTTGACCAAGAGTATTTGAGCAGTATCAAAACAGATAATATAGAGCTTTACTTACTATATAAAACTTTTCAGTTTTATATAGTTTTAGTTTACAGTTTGAAAGTATTTCTCAAAACTTCAATTTTAACTTCATTATAATTTTTATAATAAAATTAATTTTCATAATATCTGTTATTCCTTCAACATTATTCAGAAAGCTCAAAACAAAGCTCCACCTTAACATACTTTGTGTTTTTTGACTCCTTTTGAGATTTCAAATGTTTACTCTTCCACTTTCTATGTGGACATTCCTTAATTTCATCATTGTTAACCTATTCAGCACCATCAAATCCGAGCTAACAGCTTCCAATAACTATAGGATAATTCAAACACTTGAATTTTTATTCAAAAGTGTGAATCAAATTCAAGTTATTCTATGGCTATTATAATGGACTTACACCAAATAAATGCCAATTCTATTCGGGCTTCACATAGAAATGGGATTTTGCCTTTTTACCTACAATACACCGCCTAGAATGTATTTTGTTTATGTGGTCGATTTAGTCGATTCCAAGGAGATGCCTTTCAAATGTTCAACATGTTTTTCAAGAATGCTAGAAAGTATATTCGAGTACGTACATAAATCATTCCTATTGTCCCTCGTTATTCAGAAATTCAATAATTTTCAATCAACCTGATTGAACTGAACTGAATTGATGGAAGATACTCTCATTCCGGATTGTTTAGTGTTCCTCCACTAAGGAACTTTGTATTTGAATCATAAAAGGGATTTTAAAAGTATTTGTGAATAATAAATAACTAGTACCTTCAGTAAGTACCTTTAATAAATTAAGTTCTCCTCCATTTTTAACCATTTCGTTTATTCAGACAGCAATTAAAAAAGTTAAATCAATGGGATATGTCTATGTGATAGTAGATAATTCATAATATTTCATTGAATACTCTATCGATTTGTGTCGAATTTCATCTTGCAAACGTGGGTAGTTACCATCCTTTTTTGATTCGTGTTCAAGTTTTTGAACCTACGCAACGGAAGTCATTGAACTATTGAATTTGATTCTTCTGTTTGACGAACACTGTCTCAATTTTCTTTCTCTTAAAAGACTCATGTATAAAATCCAAATTTGCAAAATTCGTTCTGTGTGTGTCTAGTGCGGTGGACCCTTGACACTTGACGCTGGAAATTAATTTAAATCCAAAACTAGTTCATGAAAAATTTCAATACTTTCAAGATAGTTAGTTACATAGTAGACTTTGTCTCAAATAAGTTGGTAAATATGCATAATATTGAAACAAAAGAACGTTTTCTAGCTAGATTGATTAACCTTGCTAGCTAACGATCCGAATGCTTATTGAATCACTCATTTATTTCCAAAAAATTCTTTGTAATTCACAATTGCATTCGAATTTTTATCAATAAAGTATCTCAGTATATAAAATATATAAAGAATACTCAGAGTGCAACGAAATATGTAAATCATTCTAAGAACTATTCCAAAATGCGTATAAACAATTATGTTATTACTACATCGTGAAGAATTTTATATTATTTTGAGTCTTAGTTTTCCACAAGTATCGAGAGGAAATCAACATTTAAAATGTTATTCTTTATTGTAATGAATAGGAATATAACTGTTGTATTTCAGAAACATTAGGTGATAATACAACTGCGTTTTTTCAACGATAATTCATCCGTCTCATTGTTCATTCTAAGCACTCTATGGCAATCGTTCGGAATTGTCCGAAACGGAAAGGTTTGTCTATTTGTGACATGATTATCTGTAACGGCCGTTGTGAAAGTTATCGGATTCGCTTAGAATAACTGCAACAGCGACGTCCTACGTGAGCTACAGAACGTAGGTATGTACAATAAATAGATGACGAGTATCAGCAGGTGTGTCACTCATTGTGTCTTCTTTATAAATGGATTTCCGTGTCATTCATAATGAAAGGGGACAAAGATTTTTGCGTAATATTTTCTATTGTCCCAGTTTTGGGAATTATTGAAAAAATGGTTACATCTGAAATTAATGTTTCAAATTTATTGTCGCAGAATTGCAGATGAAATATACTTCGTTTTTAGCATGTATTTATTTAATGTAGGTATATAATAATTATTTGATCATCAGTAAGCAGGACTATTTTCAATCAGCCAATAAAGATGAGATTCCGGCTCCACTTTGTTCTTTCTGTATAAATCTGCCCTGAAGGATATTAACTCTAAAGGTATCAGCTTCAAATTGTTTATTCATATCGACAATTTGCCAACATTCCGATAATAATTATTTTTTGGAAATTTAGAGCTGTTCAATATATCTATTTAAACGATGTGTCAAATCTCTATTTAATCAGTTTTTCAGCTGTAGCAGAACGAAACGAATTTCTTGAAATTACTGAAACTGCCACGACTACGATAATGAAACATTAATTCGAAACCAAATGAATTTTTTCCTTTCTGTCGAAAGTTTTATGAAATATCTCTTTGCTCGGTTGATATGATGAAATATCATGAAGATTCAATGCATTTTCACAGCTTTTGAAATTTGGTTCAATGCATATTCGAGAATTTCTTTCAATTTTATTCCACTATTCATATAGCAATTAAATATTCGTAATGACATTATAATGATATACCTACAATAAAATTCACCTGATATCCATTTTATATGATTATATATAAATGTTATGTCAGTCAAATTATCGTTTTCATTTTGTAATTAACGAATATAAATTGTACGACCTCCTTACATAAAATATTCTCTACATCTTATTTTCTGTTATTGGCGGATGCGCCGCAAGTATGTATTTTGATATAACAAATTTGAGTTTTGCAATTTCTTTCGGAAAATTGTTGGACGAAAAGCATGGACACTCTCTATGTGTAGTTCTTTAAGATTAAAAATATTGTTGAACTTTTGAAATTCTTTTTCAACCACAATAATGATAGAACCACAATAAACTTTCCTGAATGTAATCAAAATTTATTTGATATTTTCTATGGTAATAATGGTTTGTGAAGAAGATATAATATATTTCGTAATATATCATATTATATTATAAATTACTAGGGACGTGTGAAACTTTCAATGTTAGATGTATTCATGTTTTTCTATTGATTCCTAAGATTTGAGATGTATAGTAAGAGTAACTGAAGAGTTCCTTGTAGCACGAAACAGTAACTGTCTTGCGTTTCCAATAAATGTAGGCACGGAAATATTGGCAGGCGACAGAACCTATCCTATTTACAACAACAGAGATTGGATATGTCGAAGAAAAAACCGACAACGTGTTCATCTGTAAGACGAACATTAATAAAACACAGATTAGAATAGGATGTAAAGGAATTTGTAAAAAATGGTTTCATAAGGACAGCTGGAGCCTGTCAGATGATGCCTTTTTGGGGATTTCAAAGAGAAACTCGAAGAGTGGTTTGTATGTAATGATTGCCAAATATGCAAATCAAAAATAAAGTCACAACATGATAAATTGATGAGTACAGACTCTGAAGGTGATGTCAGTGAAACGCACTATCCGGGGTGTGGTGAAATCTCTCAGAATAGCCATTCTGGATCACTGTCTGCTCCAACAAATTCAGACATTATAAACTTGAGAGAATAAAAGTTCAATATCCTTGAGGAGTCAGTGGAGTTAAATAGTGATATGATGGATGAATTGAAAAGGAAATTTGTTAAGTTATTGCTTGAAAATCACAAATTGAGGAAGGAAAATGAAGATATAAAAACCCGAGTAAAAGGATTAGAACTAGAAATCCAAAAGTTGAGAGAAAAATTCTTTCAAGATAAGATATGCAAGAAGCAGACAAACCTAATTATTTTTAAAATGGCCACTGAAGATATTACACAGACCAATGTTCTGAAGGTACTTTTGAAGTGCGTTCCAGATGTTACAGAAAAAGATTTTGACATTCAAGTTGTTCCGAGTAAAAACTCAAAGAAACCTACTTTAGTCAAGTTTGATAAACCTGAGAAATGTAGGAATGTTTTGCCACAATACAAACTTGAAGGTAAAAAATTAAATACATACTCAAGAATGTGGAATAAACCAGCTCCAGGATATTATGTACGTGAATGAAGACTTTCCGAGAGAGCTGAGGTTTTTGCTTGGAAGGCTCAAGAATTAAAAAGAAAAGATCTTTACAAGTATGTCTGGTGCAGGAAGGGAACGGAAAGTATTTATACGTAAAAAGGAAGGGGATCGAGCTGTCAGAATTACAAGTGAATATCAGGTCAGGGATTTAATAGAAAATTGATTAGGTATGTATTTTTGTATTTTGGGAGTGAATTGAAAGTGAATCTTGTATTCAATGGATCAATTTATTAGAGACTATAATTATATACCATTTAAGTGATTTGAAATAGAACCTGAAAAATTGTGTTTGTGTTTTGGTATGGGTTCTTTTACAGACAGTGCTTTACGAATATAAGAAGCTTAGCAGAGCATTTCGATGAATTGAGAGTTTTTTCAATTTGAATGGTTATGGTATGTTATATAATGAAAGCAATTACAATAGAAATGATGGAGTGGTTATCTATATAAAAAGTTATTTGAATTATAAATATGAAATTATTTCGGTGTCCAACACAAAGCTAATTCAAGTAAAATTTACGTGTGGTAAAACATCTTTCATTATGTCTGCTATGTATAAATCTCCTGAAATTGATAAAAAAAAAGCATTTATAAATGATTTTATATCATACTTTGAGGAAAAGGGAGTTGCTAATGTTGATTTCAATATATTTTTGCGTGATTTGAATATAGATTTAAATGAAAGATAGTCAGGTAGTACATGACTATAAACTCGCTTTCAGCGAATTTTTTTTCATTCGTAATTAACAGACCAACCAGTGTTAAAGGTTTATCAATGTCGTGGTGCATAGATCATGTGTTTGTAAAACCACCGAATCCAGATAAATTGCAAAATGTTAGTTCAGCAGTTTTGTATTCGAAGATTACGGATCATTACCCTGTTGCCATTGCAGTACATCTTGTAATTCAACGTGATTCTCTAGGAAATGGAAGGCGTGTGGTCTCAAAAATAACCAATTATAAGAAAGTAAATGAATGTCTTGAACGATCTTTTGGAGAACATTCTACTGTGCTACTGATGTTAATAATATGACTGAGATTTTGATAGAAAACATACAGCAATCTATTAAGAAAATACAGTGGAAGAGGTAACTAAACATTATAAGAGAAAACGTGAATCTTGGATTACCAAAGGGCTGCTAAAGTCAATTCAAATTAGGGATAATTTATACAAAGTGATTCAAAGAAACCTAATAATAAAGAATGTAGAGATAATTTCATTAAATATCGAAATAGTTAAACATCTTATTGAAACAATATAAGATAAACTATTTCAAAAATAAATTAACGCAGAAAAATAGTCCTAAGGATATGTGTAATATAGTAAATGATTTAACTAACGTTAAGAAAACGAATATTATTAAAGAAATAAAGAACAAAAATGAGATGCTCACTAGCGGAGCTAAAGATATTTCTGAGGGTTTCAACAGACATTTTTCACACAGAATATTTTTTGATTTAACTGTTGAAAACGAATATTACATTTTTAGCTTGAAATTTTGTCAACAGACATGACGTTGTTCCATTTTTGCTTAAAAACTTTGCCCATGGGAAGCCTAGCACAAATCTTCATTTTAAGGCAGCTTTACTGAACTGTTACAGTGTATTCTTTGCTCCAGTTGATGCCGCTGAAATAAAGATATAATTAAGATATTGAAAAATAATAAAGCACCAGGATATGACAATTTGACTGCCGAGTAGCTTGAAACAAGTTTCGGAAACAATAGCTGATAAATAAAGTTTTCTACTAAATAAAATCTTGGAATCGTCAAAATGTCCGGATGCTTTTCAAACAAACTATCGGCCGATATCTCTTATATCGAGCCTTGCAAAAATATTTGATAGAGTAGTAAAAGTTAGACTGGTTAGTGGTTTCTTTTGATTGAACGGAACCATTTCTAGTAACCAATTCGGTTTTCGTGAAAATTTATCAACGCTTTTGATTTTTCTCACGTCAAATATATGCCTTGAAATAGATAAGGTTGAAAAAGTTATTGTGATTTCCTTAGACCTTGCAAAGGCGTCTGACGCGTTTTATTTTGGAGAATTGTTCGATGTATTGGAGATTGTAGAAGGTGGGAATCAGAGTTAGTGCTCTGGAACTTTTGGAAGATTATCTGAGAAATAGAAAACAGTTGGTACGGGTTTAAGATTCTACAGCTCTGAGGGCAGCATCGTGTGTGGGGTTCCCAGGGCACTTTTCTGGGACCACTTTTGTTTACGATTTATGTGAACAGCCTGCTGAATCTGACCTTGAATGGATCAGTCATAAGTTTTGCTGATGATATAGCATTAGTTGTTAATGGAGACAGTTGGGAAGATGTGAAGCAAAAAGCTGAAATTGATATGAAAATAATCGATTACTGGATGTACAGAAGCGATTAACTATAAATTACGATAAATCAAGACTTCTCACATTTACCTGCTACTCTCGTAGCAGGTTTTTTTGGATGTGGATTCAGATAGAAATATTCAAATATGTATCGGGTACGATAAAATCTCTCGGAGTAACTACCGATTCACATCTAAAATGGAACCACCTGAAAAATGTTGAAAGTACACTGGGAAGCATGATATACGAAAAAAACTAGTTTAACCGGACTAATTGTTGTCGTTTGGCATCCGGATAATCGAATGTATGAAGAAAAGCAGGTTTTTTGCATATGTAGCATGTACATACATATAATAATAATAATAATTTCTTTATTCTCAACAAGTATAACACCCAATTACAGAAAATAATAACAATGTTGAATACATAACTAAATAATTAGAAAAAAGATTCAACTAAATAATTTTAAAAAAGATTTAACAAAGAGCTCAATCTTATCTGAAAAATAGTAACTTATAACTACATTATTGCATTCAATGAAATATTACAAATAACTCAATCTGAATCAATTCATTTCAGTCAATTTTTCAAAAGTTCAATTTTTTTTTAAGTTGTTCACATAAATCCTGATAATAAATTCTGTCATATTACATATATCTTTCTAATCATATAATACACATGTAATGTTATGTGTTAATTAAAAACAACAAATACATATCAACGAAAATCAACATTTATTAAGAAATGGTACGTGATGTATGTATAATTTGGGCGTAATGCCAGTTCCGACACATTCATGTTAGAATAAATTCGTCGCGATTGGCAGTCCGGATAATCGCGAATCCGTATTACTGAGGGCCGGATAATTGAGTTTCTACTGTATCGTTTTAAACAACTGAGGGATGTATTATCAACTGAGGAACGTCAGTTATCTTTTAAGCATGTACTATGGTCTGATAAATTTGAGACTCACCTACGGAATTCTGGCTTGAGGATCGGCTGGTGACGAATAGATATACAATATAGAGGTACTGCAGAAAAAACTCCTGAAAATTATTTTTGAAAAACCAAATACCTACCCTTCATAGACTCTATATGCTGAAACTGGAGTATTGAACCTGAGAAAAACTTTGGAATTGCTACTGTTAACAACAGTTCACAAATCAAAACATTGTTAATTGTGGAGCACGGTTATAGCACTCGTCAATTAGGTATACGGTATGAAACCCCATTTTCCTTCATATCATTCGGTCAACAAAGCACTGAGTATCGTGGACCTCGGATTTACAACATTTTGCCGGTGGAGTTTTGGAAATATTAGGAGTTTTACCAGAGGTGTCAAAAATTTTTTTATGCAATTTGATAGAGGTTGCATAACGTAATTCAATGCGGAGTTTGAGTTCTGTTTCATTCTTATCTTTGATTGAGCTCACTTTTTTGATATAGCGTTTGAACCCGTATTTTCGATAAATGTGAATTGATGAGTAGACCACAGACAGCTGATGGCTTTGTGGTTTCGATGCATTTATATTGGGCAACAGACAAATTAATGATATGTTCAGCTTTATTTAAATTTTTTTCTCTGATAAATACTATCATTGTTCTATATTGGGCATCTTATGGTTTTTTTTGGCATGAAATAATTGAAATTAGTTCAAATAATTGTAAAACTTGTGTTTGTATTGACAATAAATTTATTATTATTATTATCATTATTTATTCCTTGAATTCTTGAAAACAATTAAATTCTTCAAATTTCAATTGTTTTTATTACTTTATTCCCATTGTTTTATGATCGGATAACCATTAATGGAAGCTCATTCCATTTTTAGTTTACTCTCGAAGAATTCACGAACTATTGACGAAATATTGAGTCTATGGGAAAATAAAAGTATATACACAGGCCAATAACTGGTTTTTGGCATTAATTTATCTCTTAGTCTCATATCTTTTTCAATTGAGTTGCTCAATTGCAATCAAATATTGGTGTCAATTTTTACAGGAGGATGTTGCGGCTCCACAAAAAAAATCACGGTCGTTGGAGGTTGGGCATGGGCCTGGTGGCTGGTAACGGACGTCCAACGTCTTTCCCTGGAGGTGATGACTTTAAACCCTTGTTGCGAGAATGTGGAAACTGCCCAAGGTGTACCCCTAACCGTAACCGGTGTGGCGCAGTGCAAGATCATGAAAGCTGATGAGCTTCTACAAACAGCATCTGAACAATTTCTAGGAAAAAGCGTAAAAGAAATAAAATCTACCATTTTGCAAACTTTAGAGGGCCATCTGAGAGCTATTTTAGGTAAGTTGAATATGCGTTTACTACTTCCATATTTATTGCATGATATGAAACCAAAGGAAATTATATGTTTTGATATTCTCACTCACATTTATATTAACTTAATTCCGTGGAGTGATATGTTCCTGGGAAAATATTTTCAAGGCGTTAAGAATCAATATTTTTCAGTACAAAACTGAATACATTCGTTCTAATAGCTTTTACTGAAATGGTTTTTCAATCGAAAGCTTTTCTACTATTGGAAGTTAGGGAAGACAAAATCTGCGCTAGAATCGATTTGACAACAGTTTGTACAAGTTCCCCAATATCCCTATTACTAAAGCTCCTATATGGAATTGGGAAATAGAACAGTTTTCTTCATTCAAGTTATCCATGAGTTGTATTTTTTCCGTCCAATTATTTGTTCTCAATTTCATCTATGCTGTAGAACCTACGACATCGGTTTTTTGAAGATGGCAAATAATTCACTCTTCTTTAGATTTCACACTTTTATCTATCCGAAATATATGCATTCGGGTTTGAAAAATAAATTAGATACACTGAAAAGAAAATAATTGTTGAACTGTATTTTGAAAATATCTTCCCATCAGCATTCATTCCCTACTGATGAATTTTGTTCTATTCAGACCAGTATGCCTTCATTTTCGGAAAATGATGACTCGAATCAAACGAACGTACGGGTATTCTCATAGATGCTTATATATTTCCGCAAAATAAACAATTAAGATTTAGTTCAGTTATTTTCAACTCGAGTTCAACGTTGGTTAAACAGTTAATTGGACTTCAAGATGAAACTGACCTCACATTCAATTGTAGCAATTTCGTTAATTGCATCAAGGCTCACTCGCTTTCAGCTTTTGAATAAGTAATGTACATATTGGTGTTGTACTAAACAGTTATACGGGATATAATTTCGTCTTTATGTACCATATCGTTAACACTTCCACCAATAAACAAAACAAGTGGAAACTGGTTTTTGGATAAATAGTATCAATTTAGAGGTTAAAACTAATAGACTACTGTAGCAATTCTTCTTTGGATGTTTCACTCGAAGAACCTTAAGTGCCTGTATTATCTGTCATCGTCTTTAAATCTTTTTGTATTGTATTATTGTTGGAATTCTTGCGATTTCCTCATGTTCAAAAAATGAGGTATAGTGATACGTTGTACGTTATTTTGTAGTTGGAAGCTTTTGACCACTTAGGTTCAAGCTCAATTGGAGAAAACTGTAAAATCTATATATCCTGTTATATCATATGAAAATACGAGTAGTATGAAACAGTAATCTTGAAAGTGTATTGATTTGAAAACCAATAATTTCAATAATTATATATATATATATATATATATATATATATATATATATATATATATATATATATACGCTATCAAAGTACATTATAACGTTCTTTCGATAATTCTTGACGAATTATTATAAGATACATTACATACATTACATTATAATATACAAAGAATATTATAGCGGAGCTGGCTATGTGAAACATGATATATATATATATATATATATATATATATATATATATATATATATATATATATATATATATATATATATATATATATATATATATCATATAATAAAATTCATTTATTTATTCATTTACAAATACACCACTCAACAGCTTGGGCCAATTACTGAGTGGGAAAGATACAATATAGTTTACAACTTGTAAAATAAAACTAGAAATAATACCAATAATATACAAACAATACATATGAACGATAACATATGATATCACCAGTCATGCATGCAAATATGTCGATGACGTCATTAAAAGGCTCAAAGTCAGGTGGATAAAAAATATTCATATTTCTACAAGTTATTCTCGTCACTCGTAAACACTCGGAGAGAAAGAAGAAAAGAACAATCAACAGAAAACCTTGATTCAGCATGTCTCAAGTGATGGAACATCAAATCTTGTAGTAAGTAACTCATGATGTATACCTCGTTCTGGATACACACCGTCGGGGCAAAACCATAAATATTTGAAAAATCGAAATGGACTATACTTTTTAAAAGAAAAAGACATTATGTTGCACTTAGAAATATTCAGTGTCAGTAGATTTCTTTCACACCACCGATTCAAATTTGAGATATGTGTCAATCATTTACTGTTGAAATTTCGCGGAATATCTTACAATCGTCCGCAATAGGAGAAAATTACAGTTCATGTTGGAGGAAATGTCATCAAATGTTCACAAAAATAATGAAAAGAAGCGGACCTAAACAGAACCCTGTGGAACCCTCGACTCCGCAATAAATTTCTGTGACTTGAAACCGTTGTACTGAACAAATAATTTTCTTGACGTTAAGTAAGTTAAAAAATAACAAATTTCCAAAGCGACTCAGTTTCTGGAGAAGAATTCTATGATCTAAATCTAACCTATCAAATGCTTTAGGAAAATCTGTATAGATCACGTCTACTTGTGGCGAATGACCAAAACTATTTGCAATATATTGTGTTATACACGTAAGATTAGTAGCTCTTGATCTACCGGAGGTGAAGCCGTGTTGGTCATTCGTTGAATGGATCCTCACGTGCGAATACAAAATATTATGAAGAACATATCATAGAGGAATTAAATGTATGACAGTTAACTGTTTTCCAATACAAGGTACTCATCAGCGTACGACCTAACAGTATATTCCTGTTTTATGATCGATGGACGCCATGTTTGAAGTCGTTGCATTTCGTTTGTTGAACGTGGCGTAACTGACGAGTACCTTATAGTAAGAAACAGTTAACTGTCTTACGCTTCCAATAAATGTAGTCATCGATTTCAATTTCCTCCAATATTCATCATACAGCATGCAGTCAGTGTCGTTGCTTCCTTCAACCACTATATGTAAAATGCAATAATATTTACCCAATGCATTTGGTAATACTTATTTTTAAAATTCAAAAAACAGATGTTCTTTCAGACTAACTTCATAGTAATTGTAAGCAACATTTTCAATAGTGCCTTGTTATATAAACTGTTAATATTTTACAATTTTAGCCCTGAAGAAGAAATAAACATTTTCGAAAGCTTGGAAAATACTAAAGAGGGAATTCATTTTCCTGCCCTGGACTGCAATCCCAATTGAACGCTGAAAGAAAAATTAATATATATGTATATATATATATATATATATATATATATATATATATATATATATATATATATATATATATAGATATAGATATATTCAATGTTTTTAGCAATAACAGGCTTAATTTAATGTTAAAAACTTTCTTTTCGTTGTAAAGCACAACTTTGTCAAAACTAACAGTTTTGGTATTATATATATCTTCATTTTTCTTCTCATCAGTTTTGACAAAGTTGTGGTATACAACGAAACGTCAACGAAAATAAAGTTAAAGGTTTGAAATGTAAGATGATTGAAAAAGCTATATATTTGACTTATAACTCGTTTACACTTCAGTTTCATAAAAACAAACAAATCCTCATCATTGCATGAATTTGACGCATATAAAAGAAAGGAATTATCAAGCAAATTGATAAATAATTTCTATGTCAACTGTGTGCATGTATGTCCTTGTTGAAAGGTATATTATTATTTATAAATTCGGACTAATTTCACCAAAACATGATATCACATAGGCCTTAATATACATCGAATAATGACTGAGATTGAATTCTTGCTTAACTCTTGGTGAAACATAATTTAATATTGAAATAAATTAAACTCTTGGCTTAATGTTTCACGATTTATTTAACAATATGAATAGTCAACTTGTTTCGAGCGTTAGCTCATTTTCAAGACTGATATCAACTGATTCAAGTCTTGATTTCAATACTGATTTCAAGTCTTGAAAATGAGCTAACGCTCGAAACATGTGGACTATTCATATTGTTAAATAAATCGTGAACATTAAACCAAGAGTTTAATTTATTTTAATATACATCGAATAAATTAATCTCAAATTAAAGTTTCATATGACTATGTTTCAAAAGACATTTGATCATACAGTTTTATAGGAACTACATTGATTGCCAGTCTCCGTAGCTTGGTCGGTAGAACACCCGACTATGGTGCGGTAGAACTCGGGTTCGAGCCCCGCTGAAAACATGGGTGTTTGTGTTTGTCTGTAAGTTGAGAAGTTTGAATAATGATATATGCTGGGTAATGTGCATTGATTACAAACCCATTGGCCGTTCGGAACCGGCGTTAAACTATAGGTCCACTGAATTGAAACTACATTGATGATGAAAAAGTTAATATTCTTATCATGCATATTAATGTATATTATATATAGATAAAGAAGTTAAGTGTTGAGTGACTAATTCAAATTTAAGCACTTTGGCACCATGTACACAGTGCTACTATAACCATTTAATAATTTATGTTGTTATGTCATTCTGTTCGATTGTTATCTTCATTTATTTCGATCGTTATAGAAACGTTTTTTTGTCAGTTTCTGTTGTCGCAATTTAAGATACGAGACGATATATTTTATTTTGTAATGTGATTGTGATTAAAAATTAATCAAAATCGAATTTGATATTTATCAAAACTGGAAAGCATTCATTATGTATTTTCAAAATGACGACCGTTGATTTCCAAATATTTCAAAATACGAATATTCCTTGATGAAATTGTGCTCCTTATCTCTCGTGGACGCGTATTAGTGTCATCATTAATGTATATATGATGAAATACAGATTTATTTTATTAAAGGCTCAGATATGAGTCGCAGAATTTTCAGCTAAACGACTATCTAAGAAAGAGAATGACCCAATACTTATACAGTTGACGAGTTTGAATTTAAGGAATCTTGTTGTAGAGATAAAGAAGGAAAAGGGCGTTATAAGATATGTTCATTTGAAATGCTTTGGAAATACTATTATATATCTTCATGAGAATCTCTCGAAGTGAAGACAGTAGCTTTTTGCTAAGGTGAGGAATACTCTTAAGGAAAATAATTGGAAATATGCCTGGGTAAAAATGGAAGAATTCTGGTCAAACAAACCGAATCATCGTCGGTAATTGCTATAGAAGATCTAATTAAGATAAACTAAATTTTTTATTTTTCTGTTGTCTGTTCTGATTCTTGTTTTGTTTCACTCAAATATTATAATTTCATGACTTGTGGTGAATCTGATATTAAAATTTATCATATAAATGTGCGATGACTGGAAGAAAATTTTGATTATTTCAGAGATTTTGTAGTTGAAAATCATTGCGACATTGTGGGAGTTAGCGAGTCTTGGTTGAAACCTCATGTTTCATCTGCATCTTTGAATGTGGATGGATACAATTTCATAAGAAGGGATAGAGATAGGCGTGGCAGGGGTGTGGGTCTCTATTTATCAAATAATCTTGATTACCGAATTCTTAACACATCTCGCCATATCGAGGATTTATATTTGACAATTTTGCACCCTTGAAAACGACTATAAGCCTTCTGCACCATGGATGACGGATAATATTAAGTTATTAATGAGATTGAAACACGGCGCCAAATCGAGATATAAACGTACTACACTTCAATAACATTTCTATTACTATAAATATATAAGAAATTATACAACAACTGTGATTCGTCATGAGAAGAAGTCTTATCTGAGGCATAGTTTCAAATCCAAGAATAAAAAGAAATTCTGGTCGGAGCTACGTAATTATGGAATGATAAGTCGGACACAATTCTGTGGCGAAAATTACCACTAATGATAATTCCTTGGTCGATTTTTTCTCAAACAGTACGCATCCTAATACATTAAAAAACAATTTCGCTTTCAGCTTGGTTAACCTCGATAAACTATACGATGCGATTCTAAAAATCAAAACTAGCGCTGCCGGTAGATGAAATAAATGTTGAAATGTAGAAACTCTGTTTACCGTCATTGCCGAATCATTTTTTGAATATTATTAATACAGGTTTATTAGAAAACTATTTTCCAGAATAATGCAAGACTGCTCTGGTAATACCGTCGCCCAAAAATGAGAATATTGAGTATTACAAAGGCTTGCGTCCTATTAGTCTCCTTCCTACTTTATCAAAGGTGTTCGTAACTTATACCTTTCTTTTCCATCTTGATTTCGTGAGAATTGCAGCTGCAGCAATTGCAATAGTGGATTTGATTGACGAGCTACTCATGACTGGTGATTAAAGAGATTTTATAACAATTGTGATACTCCTGGACTACAGTCGAGCTTTTGATTCTATAAATCATTGTATTATTATTATTCTCTATCTGTCATTTTTTAGGTTTCACAAAGAATGCTTGTTCTCTGATTCGTTCCTACTTGATTTGTAGAAGTCAAATAATTAAGGTAGGATATGCTATTTCCAGCTTTTCTTTATATTTGGAGAGGGGAGCTCCACAGTGGTCCATACTTGGGCCACTGCTGTTTATTTTGTATACATCCTATTTTTATAGATCCGTTAAGTATTGCCAAATTGGATCATATGCTGACGACTCTCAACTTTTTCTGTCATTTCCCGCTTCGGATTTGTTTGATGCAGATGGAAAATTGAATACTGACCTGAGTGCAATTTTCACTCTTTCGAGAAGCTATGGGTTGAGTTTGAATGCAAATAAGACCTAGGTGTTTGTTTTTGGTTCCGAACGTAAAAGCATTACATTAAATTTTATAGATCTTCACATCAACAATGTACATTTAGATGTTGTGAAGGAGGGGAAAGTTTTGGGTGTTATTTTGATAATTCTTTGAGATTCAGTACTCATATCTCGAATGTTATAGCCAGAGCGGTTTCCTCTTTGCATGTATTATATTGCAATCGATATTATCTAGATCAAAGAATGAAGATTGTTATGTCGGAGACGCTTGTTTTGTGAGGTTTTGCCTTGCTGATTACGGACCATGCTTAGTTGAACGGGATTTGTTTCGCATGCAAAATGTTCAAAATAACTGTATACGATTCATTCACGGACTTAGAAGGTTTGACCACGTAAGTTCAAGATTAAAAAGTATGTGTTGGTTAAACATGAAAAATAGAATATGTTTTGTAAATGGCGTGTTTGGTCCACACAGTATTATTGTGCGAAACACCTACTTATTTACGCAAAATAATCCTCCTTGCAAACCAAAGGCGTAATATTAACATTAGGAAAAAGTTGATCTCAGCATCTCGTCATAGTACTAGTGCTTTCAGAGAACTTTCTCTTCTCTAATTCTGTGCCATCCACTTTTGAAAGAAGTTCGAAATTATATATTTTCAATCGAGAACTGTCTCGCTGGCTCCTAATAAAACAAGTATAATTTGTTCAGTGGGTTTCAATAGAAAGTTATTTTTTACTGTTTTGCTATATATTTTTGTTCTATATAGTTTTGTACTATAGAGTACAAATGAATATAGTACAAATACTATATTCATTTGTTTTGTATGTTGTTCAGTGACTGGGAAGTTTAAACCGAAGTTAAATGAGCAGAATCTGAAAAAATCTTCCTTTTTTCAGCTTTCTGGATTTCGCTCCTTTTGATACTGTTTAAATGTATTGTTTTGTTGTATTTTTTCAGAATAAAGTTAATATTAATATTACTATTATTATATAGGACTTACGAAATTCAGTTGGCATATTCAAAAATATATCGTTGTAGGAAACTGTTGGACTCCACATCACACACTTTTTGCTTCGCACAAAAAAAACTGAGAAGGAAAAAGCACAGTCTCATAAATATCATATTATATAAACTTCATCACAAATCAACATTTTGCTTTAATTGTGAGCGAAAAATTAATTCCATTTTTGTATGGTACCTATTCAATTCTGCTATTTACATAATTAAGCAATTGAAATAATAATTATAGAATTCTTTGAAATCGCCATAATGAAATGAGTATACATCTCTTAAAATTTAATTGAGGTGAAAAAATCATTTTGTCTGCATTGAAATATACATTCCAAGCTCTTGATATTCAAACATCCATTTTCTGTGTATTTTATATTTGTGGGAGTAGTATATAAATTTTTAATAATTATCGTGATCATATTAAGAAACTTTATCATGTTTCGTTATTCAAAATATTTCCCCAACTTATCCTCATACTAAATTATATAAATAATTAAGACTTAATGCATATAGAAATTATTTCACTGGAAATTATTGTCAGTTCTCTACCCTTATAGGAAAAAAGCAACTAATGGGCTCTATATTTCTTTTGGAAAAATTAAGCACGCTACTAAAATAATGGTCCAGTATAACTGTTCCAAAAAAAACTAATAATTCTAAAACATTTTGCATCCAGCGGCATTATGGAATCATAAATATCGTGTTTCCAATTTCAAATTCATTTTCAAAATTCAAAGAAGCATTTATGTATAGATAATAATTCATATATAAATTCTTATAAGGTAAAGGGTGTTTTTTTTTAGAGGTATGGAACTTCAAACGGCAATGAAACAACGATGGATCATTCGATTGACAAGAATTTTTTTATTCGAAAGATAATCTTGTGGCATTACATTTTAAATATGGTTTCTGGCATATGACCGCCACGGCTGGCTCGGATGTAGTCCAATCTGGACGTTCAATTTTCGATGACTTTTTCCAACATTTGTGGCCGTATATCGGCAATAACACGGCGAATATTGTCTTCCAAATGATCAAGCGTTTGTGGCTTATCCGCATAGACTAATGACTTCACATAGCCCCACAGAAAATAGTCTAGCGGTGTTAAATCGCAAGATCTTGAAGGCCAATTCACAGGTCCAAAACGTGAAATTAGGCGGTCATTAAACGTGTCTTTTAATAAATCGATTGTGGCACGAGCTGTGTGACATGTTGCGCCGTCTTGTTGAAACCGCAGCTCCTGGACATCATGGTTGTTCAATTCAGGAATGCAAAAGTTAGTAATCATGGCTCTATATCGATCACCATTGACTGTAACGTTCTGGCCATCATCGTTTTTGAAGAAGTACGGACCAATGATTCCACCAGCCCATGAAGCGCACCAAACAGTCAGTTTTTCTGGATGTAATGGTGTTTTGACATACACTTGAGGATAATCTTCACTCCAAATGCAGCAGTTTTGTTTGTTGACGTAGCCATTCAACCAGAAGTGCGCTTCATCGCTGAACAAAATTCGCTTATGAAAATCGGGAACAACGGCAATCTCGTTGTGGGCCCATTCGACAAATTTACGCCTTGCTTGATGATCGTTTGGCTTCAATTCTTGCACGAGATGGATTTTGTAAGCACGCAAACCAAGATCCTTCCGCAAAATCTTCCATAAAGTGGATGGACACAGGTCCAATTCCTGTGTTCGATGGCGGATGGACTCATTCGAGTCTTCCTCAATGCTACGCTATGCAGTAGCAAAAGCTTCTTCTGTACGGCGTCTCTGGGGATGCGAGTTATCAATAAGAGTAAACGTGGTGCGAAACCGTTCCATGGTTAATCGAATTAACTGCTCTGATGGACGATTTTGTCGACGATAAAATGGACGTAGTGCGCGATACGTATTCCGCACAGAACCATTTTTTTCGAAATAAAATTGCACTATTTGCAAGCGTTGTTCAGGCGTGAGTCTATTCATGATGAATTGCCAAACCAAACTGAGAATAAATCACTTCTCAGCTGTTAAATCGGTCGCCATCTTCAACAGTAATGCAAACTTAATGTTCTATACTTCTAAAAAAAAAACGTTATTTGGTGCTTCAGGATATAGTGTTACTTTGAAAGTAGTGAACTGCAAGAGATAACCCTCTATATTCGAAATGGAATGGCACAGTAAGATGTTTAATTCGAAAAATAAAAAATGACAGTGAGAAGCAAACAGTTCTGATTTAAAAAAAAACGGTTTTCGAAAAATAATACTTACGAACAATTCTTCATTAACTGGTGATACCTAATACAACTGGAACTCAAGGGATTACAACATATATTATAATGTATGAAATGAAAAGTACAATCCATAAATCACATCAGCATCTGCCAAAAATACAAAAAAATAGAGACAAAAGGGACATAGGTATGGAGAAAATCTTCCCGATTTTGATTTCAGCATTGAGTATACTTGAATTTCTTTTCAATTCGAAAATTTTTTAAATTTGAAGATTCCCTAATTTTAGAGAAAATGTTTTCCAGTTCATGTTTTAATGCCAGAACTGATGTTGACATATCATTTACCTACCAATATTAGTAATAATTTACAAAAAAATATGTTTCAACAAAAAAAGTAATTATTAGAACGACTCAATGTTCCTAATTAACCATTTTGAAAGTGTGAACAATTTTGAAAGTACTATCAAAAATTTAATTACAGCCTTTGTTATAGATTCAATTCTAAAAACAATCTCATCTTTTGAATGAAGAAAAACTTCCTTTTTATAATCGAACCACTGCTGCTGTGTTCTATTCTGAAATATAAATGGAATACAAAATTTAGAAACCACTGTATGGCAATTAATATGTCATGCTTCATAGCCTTCTGTGGTTAATCAGCCTTGATGAACTACTACTATTGTTCACTTATTGCTATTGATGTTACAAGACAAATGAAATATAAATTACCTGTTAAATAACTGATTTTCTCAAATTGTCATTTTTCATGTCATTCGACCAGGTAATGTACAATATATTGACGTCATTTTAACTCATCAGCTCTAGTTTTTCTACTACCCTCATTTCAAATGTTTACCGGTCTTGTTCGTAAATATTCATTATTACGATAACAGCGATAAAGTTTATATTACTATTTCATTATGGCTAGCTCGTCCAGATCTTGTGTTAAGCATCCTGATATGTTTTGCTATGTTTGTGGTGAATATATACTGAAAAATCAGCGTAAACATTTATTTTTACGAATTTTTTCAATAAATTTTTGTGTATTTAACATTTTTTGACGTATCATTTTGAGTTGTTATTTTTTTAAATAAACTCTTACGAATTTTTTCAATAAATTTTTGTGTATTTAACATTTTTTGACGTATCATTTTGAGTTGTTATTTTTTTAAATAAACTCTTATGTACTAAACTTTAACGTACATAATCAAATAAGAAATGGACTTAAGTCTTCTCTTCTAATATCAAACAAATGTCTTGTAATAATTAAACAGTTCTCTCATGGAAAAACAACGAGAAATCAAAAACTGAAATGAAACTCATTAAAACATTGAGTAGAGTTGACTTTTAAACTGAGATACTATTAGCTAACGAAAACTCAAAAGAATCTATGCGGAACCTCGTCCCGCGACTCGTTTAAATCTTGGGAAACTCAAATAGATAAGACGTTCTCATGCTCGCGTACAATCTCGTTAATTTGCGAGATCTCGACAAGTTTTCGACCGAGATCAATCTCGCTAAAAAAGACCAAGATTTCGCGAAAACGAGATTTCGACAAAACGGGATTGCATTCTCTTATTTGGATTAATATAGTGTGAAATAATTTGAATAAAACTAAGTATTTTTCTGATTTTCACTATAATTAATTCAAAATATGACAATATTGTTTTGCCAACATAGTGGCTTCATCAGATGTTGATGATAAATTGAGCTATTTCATTTGTGGACTGCTTGCCTTTATCCTGAAGTGTGTGGAAATGACCAGAACTCTTTTGAAGTAGGGGAATGACTATAGAACCTATTTCTTCTGAAGTGTGGGGGAAGGCCATAGAATACTTTTCTTCGATTGCTTTTTACTGGAATAAATTTAATAAAGGAGAATTATTGATGGAAACTTGATCATTTAATAAACTATTTGATTTCTTTCTCTTATTAATTTCATGGCTTCTAACAGGGTTAGTTTATGACCTTTTCGTTTCGTATGCAATATTTTGAAGTTTTTGTTGAAGACATGGTTCTCTTCTACAAGATGTGTAGCAAAGGTAGAATCGGTTTTATTTTTTTTTTCAAAGGATCTTTGGGGTTCAGATATTTCAAGTATAAAATTCCTGCCAGTTTAACCAACATATACTTTGGAACAAGTACCGCAACTCAACGATACCTGATTTATCATCAGGCGAAATTTTATCTTTCGCATATCTGATGTTGATGTGATCTGATTTTTCTATCAGAAAAAAACTTCGAGATTTTAGATACAGGGTTGACTAAATACATTAATGTTCTGAAATTTTTATGACTATCTGTGACTTTAGGATATACTTGAGAAATTACCTTATTATATAATATTTTCCTTAAAATGTTCGACGAAACAATGATGAGATCCATTGTTTTGTGCGATCTGTTTAATGATATTCAATTCCTTAGTGTAATTATCTGGTGATAAAGGCATATTTATCAATCTGTGTATTATGTTGTTGTAAGCCGTTGATTTATGTTGGAACGAATGTGAGGACGGAAATGTATCGTTTGATCAGAATGTGAGGTTTACGGAAAATTGAGAACTCATGTTCATTGTTAGTTCTTTTTATTGTAAGGTCCAAGAAGTATAGAGCCTTCCAAATCTATTTATTTTGTCATTTGGTCATTTTTGGTCATTTCCACACACTTGCAAGCAGTCCACAATGTAATAGCTCAGTTTATCATCAACATCTGATGAACCACTGTGTTGGCGAAACAATATTGTCATGTTTTGAATTAATTATAGTGAAAATCAGAAAACTACTTGGTTTTGTTTGAATTATGTATTTAGATTCTCATCAAGTTTCGGCCCAATAGATTAATATTATATATTAGTATGAAATATTCAAATCCGAATTTCGTGGCACATTTACATTTTTTCAACAAACCTATGTTGGATATAAACTAAAATTCAAACACTTGAACTTGTGATTTACACTTTATTGACAACATAGCAGGACGCGTTTAGTTGTTACAAACGACTTCTTCACATGCTAACAGAATCAGTATTCTGTTAGCATCTGATATGAGTAAATATCAGTATTCTGTTGTTATCAAAAGTTCAAGATTTTGAATTTTAGTTTATATTCAGTTATAATGGATTTACATCAAGTAAACGCTATTAAAAAAAACCTATGTAGATAAGTTTCATATATTTCAAACATGTTGAAACAATATTATTCTTACTCAATCGCATTGTTGAAGTTTTCAAATGGAAAAATAACAGTTCAAAGCGTTCACAGCTCAAATACCATTAAGATGACATATTGTTTGGACTACAATTCCAGTTCCTCTTGAGAGCCACCTGTATTTACACGACTGCGTTCTTAACCAGAAGAAATATTTCAAATCCAGTTATTGCTGTCGTTAGGGCCTAGTTCATTAAAAAATCATTATAAGTCCCATCATTTCATTTCCACATGTGGATTAACTTGACATTATACTTATATATAAAAATATTATTTGTCAACAATAAGTATCATTAATTTGATTCGTATAATGTGAAACTGCTATTATTTATCTCTCATTAATTGCGCCTCTCAGGCATTATTTCAACAGTTGTACATCCGTATTATCAAAAAGTCACAAGATTTCAGAGTTCACGTCACTGATCACGCTTGGACGCATTCAAACGTAATGGATAAGATAACATTGCAAAACATCATAAGCAATAGTAAAATAAATCAAGCTTATAAAACCATAAATCTCAACACACAAAACAAAAGATGTATTGTTCTAGTGTATTTTTAGTGAGATGTGTAAACTACATAAAATTATTTACAGATAAACAATTCAATGTAAATTTTTTGTAGACGAAATCTAATCATGTCTTATGACCATAAACTTGACATATTTTAAGGGTATTATGTGACATTATCATATGTTTCACATACCATGACTGATATACTTCCTATTCGAAAATTATTGATTTTTCAGTCTCAGACTTTTAATTTATTCGCAAATCATTCATAATATATATGTTAAATGATACAGATTTTTCATTAAGTTACGAGTTGAATACCAACAGAAATGCAACATCACCATAATATTGTTTGAATATCAGAATTGTCCGGAATATTTGTGACAGATCGAAAATATATTAATTTTGAAAGTAGTTAAGTGTTTGTAAGTTGAAAAATATTTTGACGTACAAAAATAGTGTATGTACAACTCCATTTTAATGACCATTAAGACACTTACGAGTTACGAGTTCTCCTGTGATTTATGTCTTAATTTTCATATTCGTGTCTGAATAACTATGATTGAATGTTCATTGAATAATATGCTAATTTCTACCACAACACTTAGAGTGAAGTATTGAGCTAGCCGGTCTCTGTAGCTTAGTCGATAGAACACCCGACTATGGTGCAGTAGAACTCGGGTTCGAGCCCCGCTGAAGGCATGAGTGTTTGTGTTTGTCTATGATTTGAGAAGTTTAAATAATGGTATATACTAGGTAATGTACATTGATTACCTAATGACCGTTCAGAACCGGAATTAATCTGAAAGTCCATGGAATTGAAAAAAAAGTATTGAGATCACGTTACCGTATACAATAAGTATGTAACGAATAGATCCATGATCCAGTGTAAGCGATGACAGTGTACAGAAATTGATCTGTCAGAACTTGTTTGTTACTTCTACTTGAATTATTATGCGAATTAAGATATTTTTCATGAGTATTTAAGATGAAATCGAAAACGAAAACGTCAAGAAATAGTCGTACAGACTATAGGTTTTTAGACTATAACAGTTTGTTAGCGGCAAAATCTTGAAAAATAATAATAAATTATAGATACATGAAATTTATCTTTTGAAAGATGAAAAAAGGGCAATTGATTTCCCGGAAACAACTTTTCGGGAAAATATACTCGCATCAAAATTTTATACTCGCATCTTTATTAAGATCAAGGTACTCATCACCCACGTTCAACGAATGGAAGGCAACGATTTCGATCCTCTCATACCCTCTCATCAATTGTAAGATAGAAATATGGAGTAAATCCTATTCATATATAATGCATAGATCAATGTACGTCTCAAATAGAATCAATGAAAAGCACATAAGAACATTGAAAGTTTCATACGTCCTTATCAATTTTTGGTAGTAGTACGAAATTGTTGTACGACTTGTAGTACGAAACAGGGACTGTCTCACGCTTTCAAAAAATGTAGGCATCGATTTCGAGATTCTGTTCCATTTATCCCTACAAGGATAATGGAGAATCCAATTTTATCTAATATTGATCCCTAGAAGGACAATGGAGACATCGCATTGTTCATGTTTCACATAGCCAACTATGCTATAATGTTTTTTTGAATAATTCGTCAAAAATTATCGAAAGAAAGTTATAGTGTGCTTTGATAGCAAGTATCTACAAGTAGTATTATCTACAAGTGCGATAATATAGCACGAGAACTGCAGAATTATTTTTCTTGAAGTGAATTATATATATATATATATATATATATATATATATATATATATAAATATATATATATATATATATATATATATATATATATATATATATATATATATATATATATATATATATATATATATATATATATATATATATATATATATATATATATATATATATATATATATATATATATATAAGAGCTACAAGGTGAGATCCTTTGCATACAAATTCTGAACAAGTCGAGATCCGTTTGGTAAGGTGAGATCCGATTTCGGATCTCACCTTGTTTAACGTGTATATCGTCTTGGGTGTGGGTAATTTGGCCCAATTAACCGATTTCCAGATTTTCGGTCGGATCTCGTCTTTCAGCCAAATGTCACATTATATACAACTTTAGTTTACCAACCTTCCTATAGGGGGCCGATCTGCCATTGTATAAAAGTTTGTTAAATAACGCAAAGTAGAGATCCAAAGGTTTGGCAACATGCACGTCTTGGACTGCTTGTCGTTATCTGTAATATGATACTATCGCGTTGTAATGTATCTCGGCGTTACGTTTGGATTCGGTGTTTAGGTATGAAAACAAATGGATTTTGATGGTTTATCGAAAGTAATATATAATAATGTAAATATTATCGATTCATGAAGAAGAATATCTACTCGTTAGGGTTTCAGAACTTATTCATTTAGAATACATTCATTTGGACAGAATTGAAGTTCATTTTTATTTGAATTACTTTTGGATTTAAACTTTTTCTACGACTCCGAAAAATATGAACGAGGGGTCATTGGATTCGGAAGAGTATGTAGATTATTAATTTCATTAGATTATTTCAGAAAAGAATCAAAAGGAAATAAAAATTATTCTCGAAACAACTCATTTCACGAAACTGTTGGAACCAAATTCATTATTTTTCCATTGAGATGAGAATAAGTTAGTAATAGTTAATACAACTAGTTAATACAAATATATTCAATAAAAAATATTACGTCAACTTCTATAAGATAATAAAAATCCGGTAAGTAATAGGTGTGAATAATCTACTAATAGAATCTAATAATAGTATATACTCTTCCGAATCCATTGTCCCCTCGTCATAGATGAATGAATAAATAATTGATGGTGTAGTGACCCTAAAACGCTCTCGGCTCTTTGGTGCTGGTGGGTTCTATTCCCATCATGAACTTGGGCTGTTTGCAAACGGCGTTAAACTGCAAGTGCAACTTTCGCACAAGCACAGAGTGCCTCTGAAATGATAACTAACGTTCTTCAAAATTAAGTGAAATTGTTTTCATTGATTTTGCATAAGTTTCCTAACTATTTTTTTTACATGAGCATGAGCATTACAAGTACGAAAATGTTGAATGAAACTTCTACGCTTTTTTTCCTTTTTGGAGCTATTTTTGAAAGGTTTGCGAAAACATCTATGTTGGAAAATTCTTCTGATCACTTCGTTATAAATAATAATAATAATAATAATAATAATAAACGTCTTTATTGTCACACATATTGTGCTACATAATACAAGAAAATCATAAAAATGATTTTCTTGGGTTGAAATCTAGATTGAATTTCTGATATTCAAGCTTAGTAAATTATTCATGACAAGTGATAAATAACAATTTTCACATATCCTAAATCTCTTTTGAAAACCTTCAATCATAGATACAGAAAAGGGAAAAATTTCAATTTCCTTCATGTTCAAGTAGGAGAAAACTGTTAATCTACTGATGCAGAATCGATAGAAAAATCGCGATAAAAATTTTTGACTACGGAATATTGCCCGCTCATCTATTCATAAGATACCTGAATATTTTCAATTTTAATTTTTCTATGTTGAAGTAGTTTAACTGCTTGATATTCAATTATAGTAGGTGTAGAGCTAGCCAACCTTGCGCAATCCATAGATCCTATATTCGTCTGTATTTTCAACTCAAAGGGAAAAAATTGGAAGAAAGTCCTAAAGTTTATAGAGGCCCGGAAATATGTCTTTTTAGGTTTCATATGGAACAGTCCAAACTCCATATGCGGTGAACATTGATAAATATATTGTTGTTTGGATAAGATATTCCTTTATTGTATACATTGATAAGCCATTATAGACTAAATACTTTAAATTGGCGAGTATGAGTATTACGTTAAAATATGAAATGCGTAGACGAGCTGTATCGAAATGCTGAGAATGTAGTGTTCTGCTTATGTTGCAGAACAAGAAGATCTAATGAATTTCAAATTGAAGTAATTTATGTCTTGACATGTTAGAAGGTTAAAATGTTTTCATGAATAAAGGTTGAATTGGAATGCCTTTTCGATTATAACATAGATTCCTTATTCGACAACAAATTATACCGCCATATCGTGGTTTTTACATTTTTATGAGGTGTGTTATAGTAAAAGAAAATCTCTTCAATATTCTACTTTTACTATATTGATAATGATAAGCACATGTGAGTGATCGCTAACATATCCCCCAATACTGCAGTATGTAGTTATTGAATTGGATAGAATGAACAACAAACAGAATAGAAGCCACCAACAGAATACGTATAAGATAAGTGTATCAGAGAATATGACTTTGAAATATAAACCAAGCATACAATATGAAATATAACATGAAACATTACCGAAACAGTAGAATCCGGTAAAAAAATCGATATTTGTCAACGATACATAATGCAAATATTTATGGATAGCATTTATAAACAAGGTGATTCAGTAAGGTATTCAGATCAGTACAACTTAAATCTTTAATAGATTATCATTCAGTGTAGGTCGAAATGTGAATATTTTTGTATTCATTTTTCAGAGAATCTTGCTCATGGAAATTCTTGATGTTATACACAAGAGAAATTTAAATTTATTAATTAAATTTATTTAAATTAAATTTAGAGCGATCATTTCAAATATACATATTCAGAGCATATTCAGAATAATTGGGCAATTCGAATATTCACGCTGAAATTGATTCATATTCCGCGAAACAATTAAATATATAAGGAATTAGGTACTTATATAATTTTCCACAATTTATTTCTATGAGTGCAATAGTTGACATTGACCTCAGAAACAATGCAGAACAACGGGTCAAGTATTTCTTATTTGAACAGACAGAAGACACTCATTTGAAATATGTTATTTGTCGAATAGATGACAAAAATTTTAACCATAAGGAGCATAAATTCCTGACAAATAACGATAGCTGAAAGAAATAAATTTCGATTGTCTTTCATTTCCTGTTGTCTCTAATGTGGAAAGAAAAACATTTCGTGAAATGGCTGGATATTATAGAATGCAAGATTTCCATATTCACGAAACAATTTGCATGTATCTGATGAATTGCTCTTTTCTTAAAATGAAGTGTGAGCAGACATATATCATTAGATTAGTCAGAATCTAAATGTTTACTCTACTAAAATGCAACACCATAATACGGTAGGTCAATCGATATTTGTGAATCCATAACAAGTAATGCTGATATTTCAGAATAGTATTTTTCATCAGATATCAGTTTAATTATCAGATCTGATAATACAACTTTCAGCTGACTAAGATTCTCTTACAGTTCTAGTCGAAAGATCAATATTCTTGTATTCATTTTTCAGAGCATTTTATTGCTCATGAAATGAAATAGCGTGAATTTCTGTAATTCTCAATATTATACAGAGGATATGATGTTAGTATCAAACTTTTTTGTCCTTATTTCAAAAATACTTTCATAACATATTTCGAAAAATTTTACATTTCGAATATTCACGCTCAAATGAAAATTGATCTGTCACAAAACACCTACATATATGAGGAATTATATCATATTCGACAATATAATATGATATAATTATTCATTCATATTTTCATTGATTTGTCTGTTGAGGTGGATCTACATTTTTATTGATCTGTCTGTTAAGGTGGATATATGTTCTTATTGATCTACTGACCAGCTGGATGTATATTTCTATTGATCTGGCAATAAATGACGATAAAATAAGTGCAATAGTTGACCTCAAAAATAATACAGAACAACGTGTGAATTATTTCTTATATTGAAAACGTCTTCAAGACATACAGAACTCTGTTTGAAATGTGGTTTTCTGTAGAAAGGATGATAAAAATTTCACCTATATGGTGCAAAAACTTCTGATAAGTAACAAAGCACGAAAGAAATATAGTTACCAATTTCAAATGTTTTTCATTTCCTGGCGCCCCTGATGTGGCAAGAAACAAACGTTTCGTAAAATGGCTATAGATTAAAGAATGCGTTGTTTTCAATAACTATTAAGTTTCGTGTACTTGCTGAAATTGTGTAAACAAATGTCTTTGAATGGCGAAAGGTACTATGATAAATAGGTTCATGCATAATTTCACCGCTCAACTTTTGGAATTTCAAATACACTGAAATGATATCTAGATATTCTCCCTGGAATTAATTTTCCGCTCAGATCACTAAGATCGATTTCGAACCATTAAAAGATTTTCTTTAGGATTATTGTTTTTAATCGGTACAAGCAGAATGTTATAAATATAAAGACAAACTGTCACAGCAAGTCCAAACAATTCTATCACACACAAATTAGCACTGTAGAGGAGTATGACACACTTCGTATTTTATATTTATTCATTTATAATCATGACCATAATCATAATTTCACATTATTATATATTTGACTATAAACTTAAATTCGAACACTTGAACTTATAATTTACACTTTATTGACTACATAGCATGATGCGTTTCGTCGTTACAAAGGACAAAATAATGATAATTCTATTAGTATCTGAAGAAGTCGTTTGTGACGACGAAACTTGTCATGCTATGTAGTCAATAAAGTAAATCATAGTTCAAGTGTTTGAGTTTATATTCAATTATGATGGATTTACATCAGGTAAACGCCAATACTATTAAATATTAGTCCACTACATTATTGTAGTGGAATATAACTTAAATTCAAACACTTGAACTTATGATTTACACTTTATTGACTACATAGCATGACGCGTTTCGTCGTTACAAACGACTTCTTCAGATGCTTACAGAATAATGTTCTGTAATATTATAATAATAATTATTCTGTATTTTATTCTGTATATAATATTCTGTATTAATGTATTCTGTATATAATAATAATTATTCTGTAAACATCTGAAGAAGTCGTTTGTAACGACGAAACGCGTCATGCTATGTAGTCAATAAAGTGTAAATCATAAGTTCAAGTGTTTGAATTTAAGTTATATTCAATTATAATGGATTTACATCAAGTAAACGCCAACACTATTAAATATTATTGTAGTGAACAATATAATTATAATTATAATTATATTGTTCAAGAATTTTTTTCAAATTCTTGAAACGTGTTCAAATCTTTAGTGATTCCATTCAACAATCTGGAAAATAAATAATTGGAACAATTCTTTAATATCAAAAATTTATTAATGAGCATTACATTATATGTACATATATCATTATGAATTACTTTCATAATGATCAATTGTATGTATCAATTGCTAATATAGATGAAGGCTTCAATTTGAGCCGAATACCTACCTGTTGTGAAACAAATGAGTTTTTGTTGAGCTTCTATGCGATAATTTTTTTTGTTCGTCTTTTAAAATTCAACGCATTTTCAGAATGTTCATTTTCACTTCTATTCCAAACCTCTCGATCGATTAAGTTCATTCAAATGCTTCATCCGCTCACATATTATTGATGTTTGTTTCGTTTCCTTATGTTGATTAACTACCGCTGACTGTTCCGAGGCTATGTTCAAGTGTTGTATTCCTCGGAGTTTACTAAACATACGATATCTCTTCAGGTTGATTACTTACCAAATCTCGTAATTAAATATTGAACCTCCCAAGAATTTTTCCTTATTCTTCCAGAGTAATTTCTATTTCTATATTCATGAGTAGCCTGATAAATTATTGATACCTTCCCATAAATACGTATATAAAATGTGTGTATAAAAGCTACTTTTTTTTTAAGCATAGAATTAACATTCACGAAGATTATATCAATGTTATTTCCTTTTATGAATAAATTCACTACCACTAGTCGTAATTTCTTCAGTTTATATTATTTTGTTTCAAATTTGCATTATGATATATTATATAGTATGGCCAAATAAATTTCATTCATAAAAAAAATGATAATACTTGATAAGATAAAAATTATAAAACTAATAATACTTTCTTCACATACATTACAAAATGCTTGAGTGCACGAATTGTAGCATATGACTTCAAAATATGAACCAAGCACACAATATAAAATATAATATGAAACTTCCCCGAAACAGTAAAATCCGGTTAAACAATCGATACTTGTCAACGATACATAATGCAAATATTTCTGGGTAACATTTATAAACCAGGTGATTCAGTGAAGTATTCAGATCAATACAACTTAAATCTTTAGTATCAGAGAATATGACTTCAAAATATGAACCAAGCTTACAATATAAAATATAATATCAAGATTTCCCGAAACAGTAGAATCCGGTTCAACAATGGATATTTGTCAACGATACATAATGCAAATATTTCTGAGTAGCATTTATAAGCCAAGTGATTCAGAAAAGTATTCAGATCAATACAACTCAAATCTTTAATATCAGAGAATATAATTTCAAAATATGAACCAAGCATACAATATAATATATAATATGAAACTTTCCCGAAACAGTATAATCCTGTTTAACAATCGATATTTGTCAACGATACATAATGCAAATATTTCTGAGGAGCAAATGATTTAAATGATTATTTAAATGTTTATAATCATAAACCAGGTGATTCAGTGAAGTATTCAGATCAATACAACTTAAATCTTCAATAGATTCTCATACAGTGTAAGTCGAAATGTCAATATTTTTGATTTTCATTTTTCAGACAATGTTGTTGCTCATGGAAGGTCTTGATGTTATACACGAGAAATGATGTTAAATCGAAATTTAGAGCCCCCATTTCGAAAATATATTCAGAACATATTTAGAATAATTGTGTAATTCGAATATTCACGCTGAAATTGATTCATATTTCGCGAAACAATTACATATATGAGGAATTAGGTATATAATTTTCCACAATTTATTTCTCTAAGTGCAATAGTTGACATTGACCTCAGAAATAATGCAGAAAAACGGGTCAAGTATTTCTTATTTGAACAGAGACAGAAGACACTTATTTGAAATATAGTTTTATGTAGAATAGATGACAAAAATTTTAAACATGAGGTGCATGAAATCCTGACAAGTATCGATAGCTGAAAGAAATATATTTTTTGATAAGCCTGTTTTATATTAAACTTAAATTTCGATTGTCTTTCATTTCCTGTTGTCCCTGATGTGGTAACAAACATTTCGTGAAATGTCTAGAGATTATAGAATGCAAGATTTCCATATTTACGAAAAAATTTGTAGATATAATATAAACTGCTCTTTTCTTAGGATGAAGGCTGAGCAGACATAATATCATTGTGTTAGTCAGAATCTAAATGTTTACTCTACTAAAATGAAACAGCATAATACGGTAGGTCAATCGATATTTGTGAATCCATATCAAGTAATGCAAATATTTTCGAATAGTATTTATGTATCATGTGATATCAGTTAAATGATCCGATCTGATAATACAACTTTTAGCTGACCAAGATTCTCTTACAGTTCCAGTTGAAAGATCAATATTCATTTTTAACAGATTTTTTTTTGCTCATGAAATGAAAGAGCTTAAATTTCTGAAATTCTCAATTTTATACAGGGTATATGCTAATAGTATCAAACATTTGTAACCTTATTTCAAAAATACATTCATAACATTAAAATTTTACATTCTTAATATTCACGCTCAAATGAAATTCGATTCATCTGCCACAAAACTCCTACATATATGAGGAATTATATCATATTCGACAATATAATATAATATCATTATTTATTAATATTTTCATTGATCTCCTGGCGCCCCTGATGTGTCAAGAAACAAACGTTTCGTGAAATGGCTATAGATTAAAGAATGCGTTGTTTTCAATAACTATTCAGTTTCGTGTACTTGCTGAAATTGTATAAACAAATGTCTTCAAATGACGATAAGGTACTATGATGAATAGGTTCATGCATAATTTCAACGCTCAAATTGTAGAATTTCAAATACCCTGAAATGATATCTAGATATTCTCCCTGGAATTAATTTTTCGCTCAGATCGATAAGATCGATTTCGAACCATTGAAATAATCACGCAGTTTATTTTTTTTCTAAGAAAGAAATAACATTCTGCGGTACACGCGCAGAATGTTATTAATATAAAGAGAAACTGTCGCTGTCCAAACAATTCTATCATACACAAATTAGCACTGTAGAGGAATACCTATGAGACACTTCGTATTTTATATTTATTCAACTATAATCATGACTCTAATCATAATTTCACATTATTAAATATTTGAATATGAACTTAAATTCAAACACTTGAACTTATGATTTATACTTTATTGACTACATAGCATTATGCGTTTCGTCTTTACACACGACTTCTTCAGATCTGAAAAGCAAACGAAGTGTTATCAGATCTTATAAAGTGCACCAGTCACATGAAGGAAACGTACGTCTGCTTAGAAAAACTGAACTAAACGCTCACTTAATATTTATTACCAATTCTTGCGAAATATTTTGATCGCGTTGTATCTATATGGATCCTGAAAAAAATTCCTAAAGTATAATAGGTGGGTTGGTTATTAATCACGAACAAAAAATGAAAAAAATTATTTTCTGGTTGTTCTAACCTGAGAAGTTATTCTATATAATATAATATATGCCCTTTGTAATATTCATAACAAATAACATTTGTTCATTCATTCAAATTATCTATATTATAACAGTCATCAGATCAATTATTATAGCAGAAAAGAACTTCATTTTCATCATAATAAATCATTCATTTGCTTTTCATCATCATAGATTATTTATTTGCAGCCTATAAACTCGTAAAACGAATGCATTCTCAAGTGAACAGTTGATTTAGAAGAGAGTACGTGTTGAAATTCCATGTCAAAACTATGAATGAATTAGACACATTTCAAGAATTTCACATTATTATAGGTATATAATGTCCACTACATTATTCCAGTGAACAATATACCTACTTATAACTATGCAATTTTTGAAATTCCTGAAATGTGTTCAAATCTCGAGTGATTCCATTCAACAATCTGGAAAATAATTGGTACAATTCTTTAATATCAAACATTTATTAATTAGCATTATATATAGGTACCTATATATATTATGAATTACTTCTGATCAATTACAATGGCGTATACAGATGAAGGCTTCAATTTGAGCCATTCAATTTGAAATTCATTCTCACTTCTATTCCAAACCTCTGGATGGATTAAGTTCATTCAAATGCTTCATCTGCTCACATATTGTTGATTTTTGTTTAGTTTCCTTATCTCCAACTTGATTATTTACCGATGACTGTACGGTTTTATGTTTTTACGCCGACTTTATGTTTAAATGTTCTATTCCTCCAAGTTAACTAAACATACGATATCTTTTCAGATTGATCATTTACCAAATCTCGTAATTGAATATTGAACTGGTCAAGAATTTTTCCTCGTTCTTTCAACCTAATTCCTGTTTATATATTCATGAGTAGCCTGATAAAATATTTATACCTTCTCATAAATAGGTATATAAAATGTGGTTTCCACTTTCATTTCAGCTGTTATAATAGAATGGTACTATTGAAGCGAATAATTCATACATATTGATGAATTATATTATCCACTTCAAATGAAAGCTTCAGTGTAAAGGAACTTCCTCCGAAATTTGTTAGTGAATGAACATTTTCATCTTGTTCAGTTTCTTCAGTAAAAATATCATCATTTCTATGTTAATCTATCTTGTGTATTTCTATACTACTGTATTTATGTAAATCTGAATTATTTTCATTGGAGCAATTTCCCTCATTATTCTGTTTCTAAACTTTCATCAGGATAGTACATAATCTTCACAATGGTCTCGATCGAAAATTTTATTTCATACCCAAATTTTTTCTTCCTTTATTATTTTTTCGTTTAAATCGTCAAGCTGATTATGAAATTTCAGATAATATTTGAAAAAAAATTATACAAGAGGTATGCCTTCTACTGAAAACTCAAAGCAATTCTATGAGTAAGAAGTAGGGTATTCCACAGAGTGTTTCTCATTTTAAAGTATTCTGTGCCTACAAGAGCCCCGTTTAAAACAAATTCTTAAGCTACAGGATAGAATTGGACATTTCCGGATAACGTTAATAGTACCAAATTTGAGGCTTATATGCCGCACATTGTTATCTGTAATTTCTTGAAAAATTTTGAGCTGAGCTACATTTATTTTAGCGTAGAATTCACATTCAAGAAGATTATATAAATGTAATTTCCAACATTAATGTAATTTCCAACATTAATTTCTTGTCTAAACTAATACCACTACCACTACCACTTGTCATATTTTGTTTTATTTCCTCAGTGTTCATTGATTTTTCTCAAATTTGCATTATGATACCTTTTGTATTGTGAAGTAACTCTCACGTACAAGTTTTGAACTTCAGTGAGTTAATCAGTTTATTTGAAGTTATTTATTGTAAGAAATAATGTAATCCATATAATATGGCCAAATAATTTTCATTCATATAAAAAAAATTAAACACTAATAATACTTTTTTCACATTGCAAAATGCATGAATGCACGAATTGTAGCATCTTCCTTTCATCAATAAAATATTGAAAGTCATACAACAGCCTTGTATCCAAACAAATCAATGCGTTATCGAAAGAACTTAGTTACTTTCAAAAGTCGAACAAAATTTTTTTCAACGATACATAACCAAAAATAGCACAATGCTCAACGTGATATATGAGAAACTTCAATGAATGAATATTTATATATGTACGGATATATATATATATATATATATATATATATATATATATATATATATATATATATATATATATTCAGATATGCTACTCATTCCATACGACACAAAATTAGCACATCGTGAACCGAAAAAATTAATATTAATTACATATAGCTCATGGGGCTTTTATGTTGATTGATTCGAGTTATTTGCAGTCCTTCTTAAGTATTAACCAAGGTAGATATGTGAACAAGGTTGTTTAAATAATAATAATCAAATTGTTGATGTATACTATAAACTATTTGAATAAATGAATTAGAACATCTACTAGTCAGCAACGCTATAAAGCTGTGATATATATATATATATATATATATATATATATATATATATATATATATATATATATATATATATATATATATATATATATATATATATATATGATCATGTGGTCAGTAAAATTAATTATCTAATTTGCAAATATTAAAATTAAATTTAATATATTCATTTAATGTCGTTATTGCGATAATATTCTGATGTAACAAATGAAATTTTTCAAATAATTATCTTTACTTACAACAAGTGCATAAACGAGTGAGAGTTGTTAACATTAATTGTACTTTTATCGTTAAGTCACTTTTATATTTCTTAAATTTTCTTCTCACGTAAAGTTCATTTGATATTTCAGTTGCTTGATCTGTAATTTTTGAGATAGTTCTCAATTTTTTCAGCTGTTGAGACTTTTTTAATAGTTTCCTCTTTTCGCTCACATTTACATGTTGTAGTTATTGTTTTTGTACATTTTTTGTATCAAAAATAGTTCAATAAACTGGTGAAAGGATTTTCGACAACCTATACAACTACAGAATCGGACCCCTAGGTAGCTATTATTAACTGATTACACCTCACCCATCATTCGATTAAGGTAACAATTAACATTAAAATTAAGGTGTTACTTGAATGTTATTTTATTTTACAAAATTTAACTACCGATTTTTCTGCAGAATAAATAAACCCACTCGTAGATTTTCTCAGATCTTCATGGATATTCTTCTGTACTTACAGTGCTCATGTAAATCAATAAAAATATGAAGAAGATGAGAGGAAAATATACTTCAAATGAAAATTTTTGAGGTGTATGGTTGAACAGATATTTGATATATAATATTTACTACTTATAGTTCAAACATTTCCAAAAAGAATTCTCTTAAATGTAGAAAATATACATATAAAAGAAGATAATGACGTAAATAAAAACCTAATAGTGAATGTTTATCCTTTTACAAAAATAATGTTACGTACTTCCTTTGTAGAAGGACGAACCGGGTCCTAAAAATGTGGGGTAAAAGTCGTAAATTTACCTAGGAAAATGTCAACAATACACCGCGTCATCAATAATATACATTTCAAACTCCTTGCCAAATTCTTTCCATTGTGCTAAGGGTTTTCTAATCTTGACTTCCAGATACAATGATGCAGTAAAACATAATTATTATTGAAATATTCGAGAAAAATCGGTTAAACTGAACACTTGTCCTCTAGACTAACATTTTTGTATACCCAGAAATAATTGTCAAGGGAAAATATAATTTTTTGAAACTGAGGCTGTTTTTCTATTCATTATATTAATCGATGTTTCACTAAGAGATCAGCGAATATTCCATTTATAATAAACCCATTTCTAAATCCCAAATTAGTGTAAGAGAATTGTGGATTAACTGCATATTTTACTGAATTATTTCATTTACAATGAAAAGTAGCCTTACAGGTTACTTGAGCCCAATTATAAGGCATACTTAAATAAACATGTAAATGGAAGGTACAAGTGATGACATACCTAAGTTATAAATATAATTGGAAAAAAATTACTAAAACATTCAAACAATTTAGCTGACAAAATAAGGTATGTACATATATTTATAAAAAGGAAAGAAATAAAAAGAAAAAACAAAACAAGAAACAGATTTCAATTTGAAAACACTTTAATATTCAAAAGTTTCAAAAGGAGGGAGTAGTTTCAAATTGAAAATTAATATCAATGGTATTGAAGTAATTTCTTCACATTATCTATTACCTAATATTTGATATTTCTGATACTTCCGTACCTGTGACCACTACATATCATCAGCCAGTTACTGACTTGGCACAATGCTCTTGGACTTTAGTATGTAAGAATTATTCTTATACATTCAAAAATTTAAAATATCATCCTTCCTGTCATTATCGAACAACAAGAAAAAATAAACTTTATTTGTCTTAATTATCAGTATTTAAGTTTCTTGCAAAATATGGAATATTCAAATATATCTGTGTGACTAATAATATATCAATCCTTTATCACTTCATTAATTGAGGATCCTCCCAACAATCCTAAACGATTACATGTGACTTGAAATTTTTATACGTTCTAAATAACAACATATTTGTTAATATGATAAATAAATTCGTACTTGAACGTCAATTTACTCTTAAAAATAACAATAAATCTCAATCTTCAATCTTATCATGAATTAGCAGATTGCATTTCAAACATAGAAATATGCGTAAATGTTCGCATTCAAACTGAAAAAGTGGGGGCTCCCGATTGTACCGCATGGCTAGCAAAAGCCCAACACCAACCGGCTTCGATAACAATATTGTCTGGTACCTCTACCTTCTTTCTTTTGACGAATACCGCACTTCCGACAAGTTATTGCACCAGCAGTGTACAAAGAAGCATTCCACATTATTTTTCAGATTTAGTCACTTGTGAACAGATTTTGTGTTAATGTGTGTATTTTTACAAGACAATTTAAATCATGGAAATCGTTTGGCTAATGGCATTAAACCTGACGTTAACCCTCGGTGCTACTTACGCTGTTATTACTAGGTATGTTTCAATTTTATGAAAAAAGTTTTCATTCACAAAATAAATTATTTTAAACCCTTATTCGATAAGTAAATTCTGAAACTTGTGGTTCACAAAAAAAATATTGTGTAATGTTGAATAATAGCATTCCTCCCTTAAATTTCTCATATTTCTACATATTATATTTTTGAAAACAATAAATTAAAATTAACACACTTGGCTTAAGTTTCACTAAATATATTAAAAACTCTACATATATTTAATAGTGTTGGCGTTCACTGATGTAAATGAACTTTTGATTTACACTTTATTGTTAATAACATAGCACGACGCGTTTCGTCGTTACAAACGACTTCTTCAGATGCTAACATAACACAGAATACTGACCAGTCAGTACTCTACATATGTTTCGGGTGGTTAACCCATTATCAAGAGTATACAATGTTACTGTTTTTGATAATGAGTTAACCACCCGAAACATATGTAGAGTTTTTAATATATTTAGTGAAACTTAAGCCAAGTGTGTTAATTTTAATTTATTGTTTAATATTTCACCAAGAGATAAGCGAAACCTCCGTGTCTTATTATATTTTTATGTAATTAGTGAACACCAAAATAGCTTTAGAGTAATTGAATAACTGACTCAATTAACCCCTTAAATTATTCTTATTTCATCCTTCAAATTCCTTATATTTCAGTTTGAATACTTATTTCTTTGCAAATATAAATATATACCGTGTAAAATTGAATTATGAATCACATAAGTGATGAATAGCGCATTTTATTTGTAATTATTTGATTAGATATCCAATTGTAGTTAATTATCAAAAATATTCCACTGTTTCTGCATATCGATACTTATTGATTTTTATTCAAAAACTTTGAACTTTTCTGTCTTTATCTCAATGAGCTCTAAAGCGTGGTTACCCCAGTGAGGTCCTCGATCACGTAGGAACAAAAATCATCAATCAAATCCCTTCTCACGAGATGGTTATTTTTTCTTCAACAGATTTATTAAATTTTCTTAAAGTGAATCTTAAAACGTTAAAATTATTTTAGAAATGTTCGATGTGTATATTTCCATTTTTTATTGGCCTAAGATTATTTATATAAAAGATATTTGTATTATTCTTCATAAAATATTTCGAAGTTTATCGTTATAGTTTCTTTTTATAGCTTAAGATGCATTTTCGCTACATTCAATACATTCAACGTTTCTTTTGCGTATACTAAGTACCTATGGTCTAAAGTTTACATGAAAATCTAAAATGGAGAGTAAATCAATTTGTTACCCACGATGTCAATTTTAAAAACTGAGAAAAAAATTGTTTTAAACAAAATATGATGAATTATAGTGAAACGATTTCGCAGAATAAGTCAAAAAATGGTGACCTGTCTACTCACCTGGTCGTTCCGCAATATAAACCTTGTTATAATTCACGATTTTCGCAAGGAAGTATTTCGCTATAATTCTTTTGCAAAAGCAAAATTATACACTGCATCATATGCAGTGTATAATTTTCTATTTTCGTTGAGGACATCTAGAATATACGTATTCAGATCAGATCTAACACGCCTTCCATGATTTTATATTTCCTAGATGAATTGAAGGTGAAGGTCCCATGACAAGAGGTTGACTCACCAGAAATAACCGTTTTAATTCGATAATCGCTATAATCATGTGGCACCAGAAAAATTTAGTGTAATATTTGGCATATTCTTTATTTACACATAACCTCTATTAATATAATTCCATTGGTTTGTAAATCAATCCTTCCTGAATTTTTGTCAATCACGAGAAATATAAAGTGAATCATTTTACATTTCAACATGTTGCGTACTAAATTTTTGGTCTGAAAACTTCCGAAAAATATCACAATCTGACGTTAGACATTTATGTAGTAGTAGGCGAGGATATTTATGAAAATCATATTCCGTCACATACGTCATCTTATACCGCAACAAAAAACAAAGAACTTCCTCGATAATTCTTTCATTTCATTTTAGAACACCAATTTGGAACGAAACCACCTCGTTTCTAGGAAGAATGTCTTTCCGATCCTTCACTCATGTAGGTCGTAGAAAAGGTTATGTACCCTACAGGGCAATTTTTGTTTGAGTTGAAGCTCACGTTCATAAATGAAGTGGTTATATATCTTTCTTTTTTGTACCTATAATACGTCTATTAGCCCCACTGTTTTTTTTTTAATTCAGTGGACCTACAGTTTAACGCCGGTTCCGAACGGCCATTGGGCTTGTAATCAATGTACATTACCCAGATTATTTCATCATTTAACCTACTAATGCCCCACTGTTAGTATTTGTAAAATTTCAAATAATTATTAAAATTCTTAGAAATAATAATCTTCCTATGTAAGAGCCATAACTGCATATATTGCCTTCGGAAATTATTATTTCGTGCTTCAATCTCACTGCCAAATTTTTTTAATTTTTCACTGAGTTGGTTTGTAATTATGCTCATCCAATAATTAATAAATAGGTTAATTTAAAAATATAAGTGCAGTAGCCGATATTTTTTCATTTCGTGAGATCGTGCCTCTTGAAATCTTACCTGGACAGCTAAAATTTCGAAGATAATGAAGAATATCTTCTTGAATTGATAGCTCAAAAATAATTACGTATAAACTTGCAATATTCTGACCGTAGTTCGAATTTTGAGTTCATTATTCTTAGATGACGTAACTTTTCAGTTGCTTAGAGTTATTACGCTACTGATAATAATTAATTAAATGTTCGTACCAAATCCATTTTTTTTATTCAACTCTCTATAAATACTGTAAATCTCAAATTGACCTGCATTAATAGAATAAAAATTGTTGATACCTATAACAATAGGTTTTGTCCAGCGTAAAGCATAATAGTTTGCAATTTTTTTTCTCATTCGTCCTTTATGTTTTTTCACTTCAAGGATTTTGAATATACACAGGCTTAAGTATCTTCACCTTTTTTGGTCTAAACTAACATCTAGTTTAGATATTTGTGTTAACGTATTACGTATAAACTTGCAATATTCTGATCGTCGTTCGGATTTGGGTTCATTATTCTTAGATGACTTAAGTTTTCAGTTGCTTAGAGTTATTACGCTACTGATAATAATCAATTAAATGTTCGTACCAAATCCATTTTGTGCTATTTAACTCTCTTTAAAAACTGTAAATCTCAAATTAACCTGCATTAATAGAATAAAAATTGTTGATACCTATAACAATAGGTTTTGTCCAGCGTAAAGCATAACAGTTTGCTATTTTTTTCCTCATTCGTCCTTTGTGTTTTTTCACTTCAAGGATTTCAAATATACACAGGCTTATATTTTCCGAAGGTTAATATAAATTTTGATCAGCATTTACTCATTGCAAATGAAAATTATTCCCATTTAAATGAAAAATAGTAGTCGATAAATCAGGAATTACAAGCTATTGCATTTCCGGATTGAATACACCGTTACTGAAAATATTTTGTCACAAAAAATATTTTAGTGTTACAATATTTACTAAGTGTAAGTACCTTCACTTTTTATGGTCTAAACAAACATCTAGTTTGAAAATTTATAATTCTTTCTGAAATTAGGATATCTAATATGTAGGTATATATATTGAATAACATTAGTATTTACTTGGTGCATACTCATTCTGATTACTAAAGGATTTGATTCATTCTTGTATTCTCATAACATGAGCTGTTTCGTCGTTTGACCGACTTCTTCAGACGGTAACAGAATATGAATCATTCTATTAGCGACTGAAGAAGTAACTCGACGAAACGCGTCACGTTATGACAATAATACCACAAATGCTTGAATTATTGAAAAATTGAAACGTCAAACTCATGTCTTAAAACATTTTTTTGTTACTGCTTTTATCTGAATGTTGTAGTAGGGTGTAACTTTTCAGTATATTGGTTTATTAGTTTTTCTCTAGTTCTAGTGTTTATCAGTAAAGGAAGGAACGAATAAAAATCATTCAAGGTTTTATACAATTTAAGCTGTGTAAGACACCCATGAACATTTTTAATGTTCTTCTGATTTTAAAAATTAAATGCATTCCATTTGAGAAGGGTTTGTAAAACAAAATCGATAAAAAGTGTCAACAAATCCTGCGAATTGAGAAACACTTATACTATAGTAGTTGACAAAAACATATGGGTTTCCTGGAGAGGTATAAAAATCATTAGCTATCAACGAAACCTGAAAACTATTCGAATAGCGTAAACATATTCAAGTTTAGTAGTGTTTTGTCTGTAGTATATTGTATTTAATTTCTACACATATTAAATCTTCAAGGTTATTTCAAAATATTTAAAAAGTAATTTAGAATTTCATCTAATTGTCCCGAAGATTGTTCTATTTTTAGAGAATGAATAAATGGATACTTAAACTCAATCTTTAGATGAGATGTTTAGACCTCGTGCGGTGTATATCGTATACATTACTTATATACATTATTTATTACATTAGATACATTATTTAATCTCATAGAAATAGTAAGCAAAGCCACTTTTCCTAAAATATGGAAATCGGCCAAGATAGTACCTGTCTTGAAAAAAGTTGATCCTTCTGTTGTAAACAACTACAGGCGAATATCCATCTTATCAAAATGTTGCAAACTTTTTGAAATTGTAGTCTATAATTGTAGTCTATAATATTCAACCCTCAGAAACAGCATCAAGATTGAGCAACATGGATTCATGTCAATGAGATCTCGTTCAAGCAATCTAATGCTGTTTTCTCAGTACGTTTCTGAAGTACCCAACTCCAACGGTCAAGTTGATGTGATTTACACAGATTTTCAGAAACTTTTGATAAAGTTGCTCATGCGCTCCTTTTACAGAAATTACGCAACAAATTTGTATTCTCTGATAGCCTCACCAACCTTTTTCATTCTTACCTGGTTGACCGACGTCAATTCGTACAGCTGGAGGATAACAGCCGTCTGAGTTCATACCTACCTCTGGAATACCTCAAAGGTCTAATCTTGGACCACTGTTATTTATTCTGTTCCAGCTCGTGCTGGACAATGTCTCAAAGTGTAATGTTGTCTGTTTCACAAGGAAAAAAGTCCGAATTGAGTATGATTATAGCGTCGGTGGTCAGGTTCGTTCTCGTACTGATAAGGTGATAAGGTGAGATCTTGGTGTAGTCTTCGATCAGAAGCTTTCCTTTGTCCCACACTTCACCCAACATATTTCATCAGCTTCGAAAATATATAGATTCGTTATACGCAATGGCAAATATTTCAATACTTCCCCAACATTCATAGGATTCTTTACCCTAATCCGTAGCAAGTTGGAGTATGGCAGCATGATCTGGCATCCTATTTACACTTATCATCAACGCCATCTTGAGGCTATTCAGAGAAGGTTCTTGGTAAATTCTTAGTTTGGAGGAAGGATCAAGTTTATCCACAGAGAAGAGTCAACCATAACGAATTATTGAGTCAACTCAGTTTAATCTCATTGCAGAACAGGAGAGAAACTTTATAACTCAAATTTTTGTACAAATTACTGCACAATAGTATTGATTGTCCTCCTTTCTATTCTGCTCTGAAATTTCGTGTTCCTAGGCAAAATTCTCGTAATACAGAATTATTCCACCTAGACACTACGAAGACCAACTCCCTAATACAATCCCCCATTTGGTTTATGGAGTCTACATTCAATAGAGTTGCCAATAATTGTCACATTCACTTTGAGTCCATAGAAGTTATTATTAGAAGTTATGCGAACAAAGGGAATTGACTAAAATGAATTGATTTAGATTGAGTTCTTTGTAATATTTCATTAAATGCTTTTATTCAGTTATTACTATTATACCTGTATTATATAATACCTTATTATAAGGGTATTATACCTGTTGAGAATAAATAAATTGTTATTATTTTACATATCTGAGATTTGATTTTAAATTATGAAACGTATCATCGATTTTATATTGTACGAAACAATAACAATAACTATTAGAGGAAGTTTTATACCTATAAGTACTCTTACCTTAATAACTACAAAAATATTAATGTAATAGGAAGATTAATCTACTGTTATCATTCAGCTCATATAGACAGTTACATGATCTAACCTTGAATTAGCATCTGAAATGACAGGAGTCAGGATTCTCGCTCATTGTAACCCACATTGTAAATCTTATATAGAACAAAATATTGAGATAGAAATAAAGGCAACCTCAACAACACATAATCTTGAATGGTTATAACTAACATGACCAGATGCCCCGTTTTGAACGAGACACTACCGTTTTTCGGTTGTGTGTCCCGTTGTCTCCAAAGATGCCCCCGGTATGCAAAAATGTCCCGTTTTTCGAAATGGTTTGAAATTACCGATAATACTTTGTCTCCAAAAGTTGAATATCGTGGGACTAATGGTAACGTAAATTCTAGTGACGTTGCTTGGCGAGAAAAGAACAATGTGTTGACAAAATCACAGGCACCATTGGAAAAACCAATTACAGTCATTGGATGTCCACGTATTTCATTATGCAATAAAACCTGCTGAAGTTAGTCTTCCTTTCAATTACGAAAGTTTCATTGTGACATTTCCTTTTTCTTTATTCATACTGTTCAAGCTATCTGTTGAAGCTCTGAGCTTTAGTTAGGAGTTGGAACTGAATCATAAAATATTCGGTTAGAGTAGAACAAAAAAACGTGTCAAGGTTTCGTGGAACAAACCGCGAATAAGGACAAAGGCGTGCAAAAAGCACCAAATATATTAATTCAAAAAACACGGAAACATTTATCGATGTTTCTTTAATTGTAACTATATCACGATGCAAATATAACCGAATGGAATGATCGAAAACTTTCTATGGAAGCTCGTTGGTTGCAATAATGAATAAATTATGGGCGTCAGAAAACCCCAGTCGCATATTATAGTTTTGAAACGATATTGATAATTGAAGTGAATATGAAACAAACGTGCCAAAAATTTTATCATTTTCTGAAATCCTCACGCAGCTTTTCAACGATAAACAGTCCAGTTTTGAGCCAACAAAAAAATGGTCACTTTAGTTATAATCCGAGTGTAAAAAACAACAAATGAAAATTCACTAGTTCAGCACAAGCCCAGGCAATAGCTAGAAAAAAGAACCGGTATTTCATCAGAAAAAGAAGGTTTGGGCCAGACACAGGTACCTTATTTTTCAGTGACGAACGAACTTAGCGGTTTCAGAAACCTGTTAAGCAATCTACTTAGATTTCGTTTTTTTTTTTTCTATGACATATGAGTTTTCTCAGTATTTAAATTCTTGATTTGGAGGATCCAATGATCAATTTCATCCTTGTTGCACTCTTATCGCTCTCCTCGAAACCTCGTCATGTTTGTTGCTGTTCAATTCAATTATGAATCTATGCCTTGTATTCGAAGTTCATATTAAAATCCTGTAAACCGACGATTAACTTTTATACAATCAAATATGGCACAATAGTTGGGTCCGATTCTCTTTTTTCATGCCCACTTGTATCTCCTTTATATGAAGTTTCCAATCCGAACAATTTTTCAAAAGCAATTTTTCGAATAATTTTCAATTACAAGAAGAGACAATCATAAAATTCTTGTGTTAATATAGATCTTTTAATGTTTTTTCGCACTTGCAACCCAAACACTAGAAATAAAATGCATGAACTTTTCTTCCAGGAACTCTTACAGTAGAAGAGGTGTACCGCGACAGGGATCAGTTCGCGGCCTTGGTACGCGAAGTGGCGGCACCAGACGTGGGCAGAATGGGCATAGAGATTCTCTCCTTCACCATTAAAGACGTCTATGATAACGTGCAGTATCTCACTTCTCTCGGTAAAGCGCAGACCGCCAGCGTTAAAAGAGACGCTGATGCTGGGGTTGCTGAAGCAAACAGGGATGCTGGCATAAGGGTGAGTTATTTTACTGGATGTGTTTATCAGTATTGTCATATACACTCAACTATTGGAGATGCAGATTAAATTCATAAATGAAAGAAAATATCACATATATATCATGTAACACTTTGCAACAGTGTCTGAATCTGCACTCTAAATAGATCTTTTCGGGACTTATTTAGATATGAGTAATTTAACTTTGTTAGATATATTCCAGTACTCGGGTCGAAATTTAGGGGTTCGAATTTGTTAGTAAAACAATTTTTGCATTTTTCTTGCTTTGTGTTGATGATAGAACAAAAGATTCACTTTCATTTTTCTTTATTTGATTTTTTTAAACTGTATAAATTTGATTGTTTTCATCGTTTCAACATTGTGTATGATAACATCTCATGATAAGAATGTATTGGATAGACAACTGTTTTTTAATTAAATTAATTTTTAATTAATTTTAAATTACAATACAATATTCAAAAGCAATATTTTTAAAATTGAATATTTCAATTTCAATGCTTCACTGAATATATTAAAAACTCTACATATGTTTCGGATGGTTAACCCATTATCAAGAGTATACAATATTACTAAAACATTGTATACTTAATGAAACAATATTTAGAATTTTCTCATAATTTAATACAAATACGCATAACGACGTTTCGAAGTACTACTTCTTTATCAAATGCTGGATTAATACAGCATGTGATAAAGAATTAGTAGGTACTTCGAAACGTCGTCATGCTTATTCGTTTTAAATTATGAGAAAATTATAAATATTGTTTCATTATGGATATCAATCTTCTCCGAATATCCGCCTCATCAATCATCCCATCGCCTTTACTGAATATTTCAGTTCTGTATATGATACATCTTTGAACAACAATTTATGTGAGGTGGACTATTCAGATTGTAATGACGCGATAAATATCATTTCAGTAACTCGGAATCAAATCATTATTGCCGCAAAGAAACTCTCCAATAAACTTACGTCTGGTCCTGATGAAATACCAAGTTTTATTGTGAAATATTGTATTATGCACTTTCGGATCCATTAACACATATTTTTAATCTTATAATAAGCAAAGCCACTTTTCCTAAAATATGGAAATCGGCCAAGATAGTACCTGTCTTGAAAAAAGGTGATCATTCTGTTATAAACAACTACAGGCCAATATCCATCTTATCAAACTTCTCCAAAATTTTTGAAATTGTGGTCTATAATGTTATATATCCAGCCGTCAGAAATAGCATCAAGATTGAGCAACATGGATTCATGTCAATGAGATCTTGTTCAAGCAATCTAATGCGGTTTTCACAGTACGTTTCTGAAGTACTAGACTCCACCGGTCAAGTTGATGTGATCTACACAGATTTTCAGAAAACATTTGATAAAGTTGCTCATGCGCTGTTGGTACAGAAATTACGCAACAAATTTGGATTCTCTGATAGTCTAACCAACCTGTTTCATTCTTACCTGGTTGAACGACGACAATTCGTACAGCTGGAGGGTATACAGTCGTCTGAGTTCATACCTACATCTGGAATACCTCAAGGGTCTAATCTTGGACCACTGTTATTTATTCTGTTCGTAAATGATCTGATGGATAATATTCATTCTCCACATTTGATGTTCGCAGATGATTTGAAACTATATCATGAAATTAGATCACAGGACAATTGTGTTCAACTTCAGCTCGCGCTGGACCATGTTGCTAGTTGGTGTGAGGACAATTTTTTGAGTTTGAATGTGTCAAAGTGTAATGTTGTTTCTTTCACAAGGAAAAGGGATCGCATTGATTGTGATTATAGCGTCGGAGAGAAACTTTATCACTCAAATTCTTGTACAAATTACTGCACAATTCTCGTAATACAGAATTATTTCACCTAGAGACTCCGAGGACCAACTCCCTTATGCAATCCCCCATTTGGTTCATGGAGTCTACACTGAATAGAATTGCCAGAAATTTGTGACATTCACTTTGACTCCATAGAATTTATTATCAGGAGTTATGTGAACAACGAAAATTGATTAAATGAATTGATTTAGATTGAGTTATGTGTAATATTTCATTGAATGCTATAATGTAGTTATAAGTTACTATTTTTTTTAGATTAGATTGGTCTCTTTGTTAAATCTTTTGTTTAATTATTTAGTTAAATCTTTTTTCCAATTATTTAGTTATTACTTAGTTATGTATTCAATATATATAATGTTATTATTTTCTGTAATTGGGTGTTATACCTGTTGAAAATAAAGAACTTATTATAAAGAACTTATTATTATTATTATTATTATTATTATTATCACATTGTATACTCTTGATAATTGGTTAACCACCGGAAACATATGTAGAGTTTTCAATATATTCAGTGAAAGTGTGTTAATTTTAATTTATTGTTTTTATCATAATGTTTCACCAAGAGATAAGCGAAACCTCCGTGTTATTTATTAAATATTCAGAAGAACTAGTTATGAGTGTTATACTTTTTTACGACAGTTAAATAAATACGTCAAATAATACAACATTAACCCATGAAAAATTTGAATTTTCCTAGTAGGTACATATTATGTTTACGAAATGATTATTTCAGAAAAATTGTTTATCGATATCGATTTATTCCATTTATCTTCATTTGCTTCAACTACCTCAACGCTACATATTAGCCTCAGAATCCGCTACCGCCCCTTTGGATATCTCGAGAGACACAGAGGGGCGTTATCGATAAATCTGTCATTCACAAAAGCTCGAAGAATATCAGATTCTATTTTGAGATGGACATTAAATACCAGTTAAAAAGCGATTTACATGAGTTCGATAATAAGTTATTAATATGTGCAATTAAAATATTCGATAAAATTAATGTTTGAAATATAAAAAATATGACTTAAAAAATCAATGTTAGTAAAATATTACATAATAATAAATAAAAATAACCTATTTCAGTAAATAATGTTTTATTAAGCAGTGCTATTAAAAAGCGAAATAAAATAGAAAAAAATTTTCTGAAAATTGAATTGAACCCAATATTGTATTAAAAATGAATGTGATTGTATCTCATTATCCATTTATTTTGAAACAGATTTGACTATAGAATTTTCGAAGCAATAATACGTAACATGTTAATGTTACCTATTTCGCAACTGTCAACCCTTATTTCCTGTGGTTTGACTATTGGAAAATATAAGGAGTTATGGCCTATGTACCTATATCTGGTTTAAATATACATTTCTGGGCGATGATGGGTTGTCTATAATCACCCATGCATGTTATATACGCAACCTATTTTAACCTAAAAAGGGTTATGAACTCTACTAATTGTACTGATCCATTTATTATACTTTTTCTTAATGTCGAAATTGTATTGAGTTCTCCACGCGTTTTCTTGAATTGGTTGTAAGTTGTGGACTGCTTTACTACTACTAAAGTAGAAATTTTAAGTACTTAAAATATTACTTTTCCATGTATTCTCAACTTTGAAATTACCATAACAAACTTTGATTTCGTTAAGTTTTTTGTAGCCAAAATAGACTCTACCAAATCAATTTATTGATTCACTTTATTAAAGACTTGTTTTGAGTATTATTTCGAGATCTTAGATAAGTAGGTCAACTCCTCGACTAGTTCGATATTCATGTCGCTTATTGGGATGTGGTTTTGTATTATTATTTTGCTTTTTGTAATTTATATTGCGAATTTAAAAAAATATAGGTCCGTTTTTGCTTGATTATCCTTCAAATCGGTTTTCCCTGTTTGTTCTTTAAATTCCTCTCAGGTTTCTAAGACACCTCACAAAGTTTTGCCTGTTATGGTTATGACGTCGACAAAAGTTATTGCTTTTTGTAACTATATTTTCTTCCCATATATTCTATCTATCATCTATATTTGCATTCTCTATAATTTTGTCAAAAATAAGATTGAAAAATGCAGTTGCTACTCCATATCTCTGCCTTAATCGTTATAATGTTTCGAAATCCTTGGTAAATTGCAAAGTTATCTTCACATGAGGTACGTCGTAGATTCATCTTTTTATTAGGTTCATTAAGACCTACGCCCTCCCGAAGTGGAAAAGGTACTTGTTCAATGGAAGCTGCGGTAAAATTTTACGAAAAATTTTACGGCAGTAAATATGTCTTATGAAGTAGACTGCACAAAGTGAGAGCCAGTAAAAGCCTGAAAATCTTACAAATTCTGCAAATGTGATAAGACTTTATTACCTTACATTTGTACCTTTTCAAAACTTCTAGCATTTTTTTATGCTTTTATTGCGATCATGGAGAGAACTTTCTCCGTCCTGAAAATACTGAATGTATCAAAGACAGTTTTCAAATGTATTAAGAACCCTGGGCTTTTTTTTTGCTAACATTGTAAACCTCATCATGTCGATATAGGAAGTCCAATCTTATTTTCACATATATACCGACTTCAATATTAATCTCCTACTTTTATTAATATACTATTTTCGGAGCAATTAAGAATTTACTTTGTTTGGGCCCTTCTCAAAACAATATTTAAATAATATAGTTATAATTTACCTTCTGAAATAGGCCTCAAAAAGTAGCTTGAACAATTGAGTTTAACTACTTGAGTTGAGTTTAAACACTATAAAATATTTGGGACTAACACCCAAATTACCTAAAATAACATTTATTTTGTCCATTCCCTAATATAAAAAGTACATGCATAATGTAAATGTATTAGATTATCTTATACTTCAGACATTCTTTCGAAAAAAATTTTAAATTAATTAAAAGAATATCATAACATAGCTGCCTATGTGAATATGTACGATGAGATGCGTCCATTATGATTCAAGGAATAAATTTTGACAATATTTAAATCGATGCTTACACTTGATGAAAGCACAAGATAGCACGGTTTCGTTTTACATGAACTTATCAGTTTTCACCATCGTTAAATCAGAGACATCGACTTCAATTCTCAAGCACCCTCTCATTGTTATGTCTCAGAAGACAGAAATATATAGTAATGTATTAATGCATGGATACAGTATGAAAAATTTCTTGAATTTGATCAACTTCAATCACCTGTTCAGTATAATGTATCCTTTTCAGGAAGCCGAATGCCAGAAATCGGCAATGGACGTGAAATACTCCACGGATACAAAAATTGAAGACAATTCGAGAATGTTTAAGCTACAAAAAGCCAACTTCGACCAAGAAATCAATACTGCCGTAAGTATCTTCAGTAAGTTTTTTCTTTCTTGAATTAGAAATCCAAAATAGAAAGTCACGATGTGAAATCGGTTCAAGTAAAAATGCTGTTTTTAGTATGGATATTTTTGGTACATTTGAATATTTATCAAAATGTGCCGCAACATAAATACTTCAATTAATAAAATTTTCTGTTTAAAAATATTTACAACTCCTTAATTACACCTCCTTATTATCAACTGCATATTTATAGAGTTTGGAGCATTGCTTAAAACCGTTGACTAATCAAAAAATTTTTATATGAAATATTTATTTAATGGCATTTAAGCTCATTCAATTACACATTTTCTAAATGCATTTTGAATGACTTAAGAGATGCACCATTATCAAAAACTCTAGATTTGATGAAAAGGTTAACCAAAGATTCAACAATTTAAGTATTCAGTTGAATCAGAATATATTTTGATAATTGCCCTCTGTCTCAAAGCCCTTTTATCAGTTTTCAGTAAAAAATATTTGACAGGATCTGTCAGATATATATGTTACCGGCCAAACCCGATTTTAGGCCAAACTAGTTTTGCCTAGGCTAGACTAGTTCATCCTATATGCGATCGGATTAACCGGTACATAATGCCACAAATAATAAAATCAAGATGCATTTATTAATTAGATTAAATTCAATTTCACTTATTTTTGCATGGTGTACTCTGATGGCATTTGGAATTGCAAAGCACCATTTTTTTCTTGCATTTGCACCTGTTTGTCAAACAGTTCCTTACGCAGCTGCGTAAGGAACTGTTTCTTAAGCTGCACCTTACGAAACCTTGCCCTGAACCAACCGAATGTTTCATCACATACGCTTAAAAATTTCTGAATACAAATATCGAATTCAGTTCTGAAAGAAAAAAAAGCAAATTCAAACTAATATCTTTCAATCGCCAGAAAAATATAGTAATGTCGACAATGAATTAAAAGTATTATTAACATGGGCTTTAACAATACAGTGAGCAAAAAATCTGTACCTGCAATATAATTTCTGCGATACATCATGTTTGGTGCCAACTTTATAAAAGCCCTCGTCATTTCTCTGAAGAATAACCCCAATGATGTTTCTGAGATCACCTCTGCCTTTGTCTACGTCTGGAATTGGTATAGTAACATTGTCTCCAATATTGGCAGGTGGGTGAGATTTGTCCGAAGAAGCTTTCTTTTTTTTTGCTTGCTTTCCAAGATTTGCAGCCGCCGTTTTTCTAGTATCTCGAATGTTCGGTGTGTCAATTTCCACAACGCCACCATCACCATCTTCCTTTTGGTTAGTATTCGAATCATTTTCGATAACTTTTCTTAGATAGTCCTCATCCTGAATATCATTTATTATTTCTTGCGGCAACGATGAAGCCAAAAATCCTACTCTAGGCTCTATCCTAAATAAGGCATGGTAAGGCGATTGTTTTATTCCTGAGTGAAAGGCACGATTTTTCATGAACTGAACACGTACTCGCTTAAAGATTTCTGACTGACTAAATTAGTATAGACTAGACCGAACTAGTTTATCCTGAAGTGTACTTTTCATATTAGGCTCAACCAGTTCCTCCTAGGTTAAACTAGTTTCTCCTATCGCCCTTAGGACAGGCCAGTTTGGCCTAGTATGTACTGGTTTATACCATCGCATATAGGATGAACTAGTTTAACCTCTGGGCTAAACTAGTTTGACCTAAAATCGGTTTGGCCGGTAACATATAAACCAAAAACATGTTAGTGTATTTAATGGAAAACCTATTCATGTTATTAATTTTTTCTTATGTTTTTATTATTTATCTGCTATCATTATGTACAGTTGGATCAAATCAGGAGTCCTCCAAAAAAAACTAATTATTTAGCTTTCCATTCCATGTCTGAGTAACAAAACTTGATTTATGATTACATAAAAAACATGTAATTCCCAATAGAATTTATTGACAATAAAAAAAATTTTGTTCAATATACCAATTGAATATTTTCAAAATCTGTTTCTAATTGTAATTTATATATTTTTCATTAAATTACCCAAAAATGTACTATATGAGATTATCACTAATCGATCGGGCCGATACTTGATGAAATTTAATAACATAATTTGAAAGCTTTGTAATTATCACTATAATTTGGTCAAACATGACAATGTTGTTTCGCTAACATATTAGCAGTTTATCATCTTCACATCTGATGAAGCCACTGTGTTGGAGAAACAATATTGTCATGTTTGACTAAATCATAGAGAAAATTACAAAAGTACTTAGTTATATTCAAATTATATGAGATTAGTTTTTTTAAATAATGTTCAATTAGTTTTTTAAACTGTTGAAATATTTTAGCTGTTTGTACTAATTGTATCTTTATTGTTGTAGAAAGCTGAAGCACAATTGGCTTACGAACTGCAGGCGGCCAAAATCCGTCAAAAAATTAGAAACGAAGAAATTCAAATCGACGTTGTCGAACGCAGAAAGCAGATTGAGATAGAAGCTCAGGAGGTCTTGAGGAAAGAAAATGAATTGAACGCAACCGTCAGGCTGCCTGCGGAAGCAGAAAGTTACAGATTACAAACTATAGCTGAAGGAAAAAGGTACATGGAGTAAAAATAACTAAAACACTTCTTGCCACAATGCAGAAATATCAATTTCAACTTTCTGAGCGATTATACTTTTTCTATTTCATCATCAATATTCATATCAGCCATTAAAAACTTCAAGCAGTAAATATTTTATAAACTCCAAAAATCAAAATTGATAAATGGAATATCATCGAAGCTGAATTATGTACGATTGACGCTCACACCATTTTTCAAAAAAATATTAAAATCGAAGTCATATCGTATTGAATGACAAGACAGATTTCATAGTTGTAGAACTTCTTCAGTTCTGTCACTCCAATCGTCAAAAGTAAAGCAATTAGCCATATAATAAAAAAGAATAATTCAGATATTAGACCAGAAGCACTACATAAGCGCCCACACCAGAAGGTAGCTAATAGTACAAAAAATTTTTTATATATATATATATATATATATATATATATATATATATATATATATATATATATATATATATATATATATATATATATATATATATATATATATAAATATATATCATATATATAAATGCTTATACATATTTCGACTACATGGCTTCTGAAATACAAAAATATGTCGTTAAAATAGAAGTTGCAAATGAAATAGATTTCTACAGCTGTGGACATATCAAGTCATTATGGTGTTTCTTTGATCTGTAAGATATCATCTGGTTTTTCAGATTATGACAGAGATTAAATTTTCTAGATGGTATTGTGATGAATGCAATGCTTTTCATTTCCATTTGGGAGGGAGTCATAATAAGATTCAAACCACTAATTTTGTCCCCATTTTGCATTTCTATTGAAATACTTCATCACACTATTCCAATGCAAGCACTATTAGATAATTAACACAATTATATAAATAATTTTTTTCCATAGAAAATTCACCTCTGAACTAATTGAGGGTGAATTAGCATCTAGTTTCTCTACCAATTTATAGATCACATTTTTAATAATTGTGTACTAGAAATGGGAAAGGCTGAAAGTGCCAAAAACTTTTCTCCCGATTTAGCGTGATTGTGTTGTAAACGACATCGCCAATAACTTAGAGAATGTTATAAGTGCCGGAGAAATACATACTAGTTCCTAGAGCAGTCGCAAGGAACATTGCGACTGCAAAAAATCCTAAAAAAAGATACGATGGTACTTTCAGCTTTTCCCATACAAAATCAAGTAATAAAGGGTGTTTTTTTTAGAGGTATAGAACTTTAAGTTGGCATTACTGTTGAAGACGGCGACCGATTTAACCGCTGAGAAGTGATTTATTCTCAGTTTGGTTTGGCAATTCATCATGAATAGACTCACGCCTGAACAACGCTTGCAAGTAGTGCAATTTTATTCCAAAACGAGATTACCGTTGTTACCGATTTTCAAAGCGAATTTTGTTTAGCGATGAAGCGCATTTCTGGTTGAATGGCTACATCAACAAACAAAATTACCGCATTTGGAGTGAAGATAATCCTCAAATGTATGTCAAAACACCGTTACATCCAGAAAAACTGACTGTTTGGTGCGCTTTATGGGCTGGTGGAATCATTGGTCCGTACTTCTTCAAAAACGATGATGGCCAGAACGTTACAGTCAATGGTGATCGGTATAGAGCCATAAATACTAACTTTTTCATTCCTAAATTGAACAACCATGATGTCCAGGAGCTGTGTTTTCAACAAGACGGCGCAACATGTCACACAGCCCGTGCCACAATCGATTTATTGAAAGACACGTTTGGTGACTGCCCAATTTCACGTTTTGGACCTGTGAATTGACCTCCAAGATCTTGTGATTTAACACCGCGTGACTACTTTCTGTGGGGCTATGCAAAGTCATTGGTCTATGCGGATAAGCCACAAACGCTTGACCATTTGGAAGACAATATTCGCCGTGTTATTGCCGATATACGGCCACAAATGTTGGAAAAGTCATCGAAAATTGGACGTCCAGATTGGACTACATCCCAGCCATCCGTGGCGGTCATATGCCAGAAATCATATTTAAAATGTAATGCCACAAGATTATCTTTCGAATAAAAAAATTCTTGTCAATCGAATGATCCATCATTGTTTTATTGCAATTTAAAGTTCTATACCTCTAAAAAAAACACCTTTATATGTTCAATTAAATAAAAATTTTTATTAATTAAATATAAATATATAATGTATTTTATAATGAATTAATTAAACAGGTTTTAAGTATACATTATAAATTTTATAGTTTTTATTGAATACTTGATATTTTACTTCGTGGCCCTTTCAGCCTTTTCCATTTCTAGTACACAATTTGATAAATGTTAAATAGCGTCCATAATTTTTGTTGTTATATAAAAAAGTTTTCTGAATGTTGACTTTTTCATTTCAAAAACTGTATGTGTATTTGTAATATCTCAATACATAGTACCTATTGGTTGTGGGTAATGAGGTATATTAATAGATATATTTTTCACTTATAAAATATATTGCTACCTTCTTGCATTATATATGGGCAATAAATGTTCCTGAGGAATAGAAAGAGTTCTATAACCTTATCTAATCTAGTTTTGCCAATACCTTATGTTTTGTATTTTGAATCTCAAAAACCTTGAATGCAAAATCAACTAATTATTCAGTTCTAATAAGTAGTTCTGATGTCATTGCCTTGAAATTTATGATTGTTCACAGATTCATCAAAAGTGGTATTATGTATATTTAGTGTCTTTTGTATTGTAGATGTAATGACTTGTCTTATTGCTTATCCAGTTCTGGTAGCTTGTCAATACATGGGAAATCCACTGAAATTTTTACTGTATTCTATATTATAGAAACAATATCTCATAGAATTATTCTGATAGGATTAGTCCCATAGTCATGATAACTCCAGACTCAATTTTTTTACATGACATTAAAAGAAGATGGCTAAAATATATATTGGATTATTCAAAGTAATCCAAATTTATTGTAAATATTTTCTATGAAATGATATATTCCATAATTCCATTTTTAACAACTGTCATTATCATCGTACTGGCATCTACAGTTCAACGCCGGTTCTGAAGCGAAAATGTGCTTCAAGTATTGTATGTTACCCATTTTCATCATCATTATCATTCATATATCATATTCATTTTCATCAACATTATCAATAAATTCATAGACGTGCACAATTCATATCTACCCTAGGATTGAAACATTCTTTGAGGAACCTTACTATTATTTTAACACTTTAACTGAAACATTTTCATTTCTGCCTTTTTTCTGCTATTGAATAATCTAGACTCTTCCTTAAAATTTAAAGTTCATAATTTCATTTTTTTATTGCTTCTAGTATTTGTTTTGGTAATTTGTAATTTTAGTCCTGATCATAATCTAAAGAATATGAAGAATGTCATTAGCTTTGAAATACTCTTACAAATTGAAAATTAAAATCTATGCACTGGTCAAATAATTTGAGTTTTACGAATCAAAACAAAACATATATTATAAATATTGAATTCATTTCATTTTGAAATAGTTTGTTTTACTTAGATTGCTATATTCGTTGATAGTTTCCTAAAATTGCTTATACTATATCATATGTGGAATATTCTTTTCAATAGAACTCAGACTGTACAAAATGCACAAGCCGATAGTGAAAGAATCAAATTGATTGGTACCGCTGAAGCTGAAGTCATAGAAAACGTAGGCAAAGCAGACGCCTCTCGGATGATGATGAAGGCTGCAGTCTACAAACAATACGGAGATGCTGCCATTATGTCTTTGGTTTTGGAAGCACTGCCTAAGGTAAACAGTTTTCCTATAGCACAATTGCAAAATCTGTTGGAGGTATATTTATTTTTTTTTATAGAAGTTGCCCAATCTTAATTCTATTACAAGAGTAAAAAAATTCATCTGTCAATTTCAGTTATATATTTGTCTTCATATTTGTGATAATTGATTTTGATAATCAGATTACATATATATATATATATATATATATATATATATATATATATATATATATATATATAATTATATACATATATATATATATATATATATATATATATATATATATATATATATATATATATATATATATATATATATATATATATATATATATATATATATATATATATATATATATATATATATATATATATATATATATATATATAAGATTTTCGGGTTTGCTTCCTTGTGTTGTTTCGCAGATTTCGTTGGAAATCTTTGTTACGGCGACGTTTCGGCAAAGTCTCATTTGTCATTTTCTAGCCGGTCTTTTGTTTACAAATCGTGAACTCAGACCGGCTAGAAAATGACAAATGAGACTTTGTCGAAACGTCGCCGTAAAAAAGATTTCCAACGAAATCTGCGAAAGCAAAACACGGAAGCAAACCTGAAAATCTTCAGAAACATATTATTTTCTCCGTGAAAATCTAGCCATCAACATATATATATATATATATATATATATATATATATATATATATATATATATATATATATATTAAACTAAAAAATATTTCCAACTCTATCATTATGACAATACGGTTTAAACTGTTTTGTTGATGAGTTCATACCCGTTCTAGTGACACAAGCCGATCGCTTACGAGCCCTTCGACTAATGCCGCCAAACGCACCTCGCGTGATTTTATTGTTTCTATTTCATTCGACAATTAACTTTTGCTGAGTGTACGTCGTTTTTTTAGTTGTGCTATTTTGTGGATATAAAGATATTTTAATAAAACAAGTTCAAAATGAACAAAAAGATAGATTTAGGTAATCTTTACCGTAGACTATACGAAACTTACAGGGCAACTTACTCTGATAAAAAAAAACCAGCATAACGCAAAGGCACCTAATTCCGACCACTGATGCTCATGATTAAATGAATCGTTCAAAAGATAATGAAATTATTCAAAAATTAATTTGAAAAATGGTTTTTCTGAAAGGTTATATACTCTAATTTCAAGAAATGTACATTATTTTATTATATAATGACTTGATCATTTATATATTTGATGTTGAACGGAAACGAATGGAAATAAACCGACGGCACCGTTTACCGACCGGCCGACAACAACTACCCCTGTATCCGACCACCGAGGATCCTGATTCCGACCGACCACATTCACCTACTAAAATAAACTTTATAGTTCGTAAAATCATTGTGAATACCGTGAAAAAAATTATTATGTAATTGGGTCAAAATATAAATTGAAAAAAAGGTTCAGTATCCATTAGGAATTGAATTATATCGGCAATGAGTGGGAAAAAAGTCAGAAAAATAACGAAAATTAACTCATATCATAAAATAATAAAAAAATAGAAGTACAATTTTTAATGGTGATTGAGGAATAATTATATAATTGTTCATAATAAAGTATAATACAAATAATAAATGAATTCACGCATTGTTTTTCTTATGCAGCTCATTTATTTTAGGAACAAGTCCCACGACTGGATATGAGTGCAAGACTCTCGATTTTACATTTGATTTCGTTCATGTCATAAACTAGAATATCAACTTTATCTGGCCATTTCCAGAAGTTTCCGCTCATCGCCATTGAGTTTATCCTCAACCTCGTCAATGACTATCTTTTTTTTTTCACATTTAATTTGACACGAACTGCACCCTCTCGTAGCTTTTGTTGAAATGACCAACTTTCCGTTAAGATTTTAGAGACAGGCATTGACATCTGGCACAGTATGATTTTATGAAGGAAGTTCTGTTTTACAACTTTTGGTCGAAATTTTGAATATTTTACATAAAATATTCGAAAATGTAAATGGTCGTATACAGTAGGTCGGTCGGCAACCGGTGCCTTTACGTAATATCCCACCCGAGGATCCTGATTCCGACCAAGCATTCTCACCTTTTAATAGTGGAAATTGACACTCCAATTACAAAGAATCTATTTAAGTGAGCCTCGGTTGCATACAGGTGTATTATACAGAGATAGCGTTAAGAATATATAACTGAATACGAAACACTGCAAGAAAAACCTCTAAAATAAAAAATTAACATCATCTACAGAGTGCAAAATTCCTATTACCGACCAATTGGTCGGAATGGGGAAATGCTCATATTTTATAGGGATCCGCATTCCGTCCATTATTATTTGATCGATAAATCAATGAAAATATGTAATTTTTGATTACATGTTGGAATTTTATGTTAGAAAGATATACTTTAAATATATTACAATATCGTAAGTATGTAATTATGTATGATAAACAAAAAATGTAAGTTTGAAAAAAGGTACCTTATTTCGATTTTGTGCGAAATTAGAAAAATAGTAGAAATTGAAATTTCTATTGCAAAGAATCTATTAAAGTTAGCTCCGGTCGCATACAGGTGTATTATGCAGAGATAGCGTTCAGAATATAGAACTCGAAAGAAAACATTTACAAAAAAAACCTGGAATATATAAAATTAACATTATCTACAAAGTGCCAAAACTCCTGTTACCGACCGAGTGGTCGGAATGAGGAATGCCCATATTTTTTAGGGCTCCTCATTCCGTCCATTATTATTTGATCGATAAATCAATGAAAATATGTAATTTTTGCTAACATGTTAAAATTTTATGTTAAAAAGATATACTTTTAAAGATATTACCATATCGTAGGTATGTAAATATGTGTAATAAACAAAAAATATAACTTTAAAAAAACAGGAGCCTCATTTCGATTGTGTTAGAAATTAGAAAAATAGTGGAAATTGAAAGTCTGATTGCAAAGAATCTATTAAACTTAGCCCCGGTCGGATACAGGTATTTTATGCAAAGATAGAGTTCAGAATATATAACTGAATACAAAATACCAACAAAAAAACGTGGAAAATAGAAAATTAACATAATGTTCGAAGTGCCAAAACTCCTGATACCGACCGAGCGGTCGGAATGAGGAACGCTCATATTTTATAGGGTTCCGTATTCCGTCCATTATTATTTGATCGATAAATCAATGAAAATATTTAATTTTTGCTTACATGTTGAAATTTTAAGGTCTTAATGAATCAATGAAACATTTGAAATTGAAAAACTCAGAACTTATCACTGCATTCTTAGAAAAATTCCAGATCTTTGTTTTCACTAATTTATGTTTTTTTGAGATCAATATATTACGAATACGGGCGCTCTCGTACACTTTGTTGAATTGAACCGCTTTCCGTTAACATATGAAACAGAATTCTTGATATGTGACATATGATGAGTAATTCTATTAAATGCTTTCTATTTCACAACTTTTGGTGGAAATTTGGATGTTTTAAAGTAGAAAAACCAAATTGGTCAGATACAGGAGACCGGTCGGCAACCGGTGCCGTTACGTTATACAGGAAGAAGTTAATAACATATGGAAAATTTTGAAAAGTAGTGACAATATCAATCCGGTTCACTTGAAGTCATAAAGGACCTTGCAGTTTTTGGTGGCGAAGCTGATAATCGACGTCGCACTGAAACTATAAGGTGCTGTAAAACATTGGACGACTTACAAGCCGAACTTTGTAAACTGGGATATACTATCAGTCGATCAGGGTTATACTTGAGACTTCTGCAAAGATGAGCCGATACAGATACAGAGGATGACAAAGCACACGTTGCATTAGGTATTCAGCAGCAAACACTCAAGCGCCAATATTAATGTACCTTGATTATCGTGTAAAATTACCGGATCATGATTTCGTGGTCGCGCAAAAACATAAACTTATTCCCTCTATTTATGCAGGTATTATAGTGAAGAAAGATGGTGAAGGAAAACCTGAAGCTGTGACACATTCCGGGCCTACATACGTAGCAATTCGCAGTGGAAAGCATTCGTCCTCTAATGCAGAGACTCATGCCACAGATATACACAAACTTTCTGAAATATCTGCCTTCGAAAACTTTATGAAAACTCGAGAAGGTTTTGTAAAACCTGTATTTATTTCCACTTGCGATGGTGGTCCCGACAAAAATCCACGATACGAGCGTGTTATAATTTCAGCTATACAACATTTTAAAGATTTTGATTTGGATGCTGTTTACTATTGCTACAAATGCCCCAGGAAGAAGTGCTTTTAATAGAGTAGAACGACGAATGGCACCTCTTAGTCGTGAACTTACTGGTGTTGTATTAAAACACAATAATTTCGGTTCACATCTCGATTCCAGTAATAAAACTATTGTTTGCTCAAAAAATCATGAAATTCGTGTGACGTACTTTATGGATGGCCCCTTACCATGCTAAAGTAAACCTTTATTCTGTTGTAGCCACGCAAAAAATATATTTTGTCTTATATGTAATGGAATATCAACTAAAATTCAAACACTTGAACTTTTGATTTACATTTTATTGACAACATAGCATGACGCGACTCTGTTGAGTATTCTGTTAGCATCTGAAGTCGTTTGTAACGACGAAACGCGTCATGCTATGTTGTCAATAAAGTGTAAATCAAAAGTTCAAGTGTTCGAATTTTAGTTTGTATTCAATTATAATGGATTTACATAAAAAACGTCAACACTATCAAATATTATATGTAATGAGGGGTTATTCAAAATCCTGTCGCGGGCCGGATTGAAGAGCCACTTGGTCTAGTTTGCTCATGACTGATCTGATCCATGATTTAAACAACTTTCATTAATTCTTAAATTCGAGAAGAAGTCATAGGATTGTTTATATCACTGATTTTCGGTTTATTGATTGGTTATATCAATGATTATGAATTATCTGAATAGATTATTTAATTCTAGAATTTATTTTAGAAGCCACCAGCTTTAAAAATACAGTGAAGTCTTTAACGAAACCGTTCGAAAGAAGCAAATAATTTTGAATACCAATACATTACAATTTAACCAAATATATATATATATATATATATATATATATATATATATATATATATATATATATATATATATATATATATATATATATATATATATATATATACTAGAATTTAGGTTTTCTTGGGTATGCTGGTTCAAAGTAGTAGTTAATACTCATTAAAACCTTTTTATTTCAAAACGTTTCGACCAACATATGTAGTCTTCTTCAGTTACTCACGATATTACAATCTACGGAAAAACAGAAAACTTACAGCTTTCACAATAAAATGTGGCAAAATTGTTTTTCAAGAACTCACCAGAAAGGAAATTTCCACCTCGGTGATTTACATTTATTGAATCTTATAAAAAAACATTAAAACAAGATAACTTTTTCAAAAATTAAAATCAGACGTCAAATCTACAAGGCTCGTTTATATTGTTCATTCACTGCGGTTTTGCTTCGACTGGATTCAATTATTCGGAAACGTATAAGGCATGCACATTTTCGGGTTTTTTTTTTGAGGGAATTCAGTTATTCAAAACAAAAAACAGTCCCTCAAAACAAAAAAAAAACCGAAAATGTGCATGCCTTATACGTTTCCGAATTGAATCCAGTCGAAGCAAAACCGCAGTGAATGAACAATATAAACGAGCCTTGTAGATTTGATGTCTGATTTAAATTTTTGTGAAAGTTATCTTGTTTTAATGTTTTTTTAGAAGATCCAATAAAAGTAAATCACCGAGGTGGAAATTTTCATTTCTGGTGAGTTCTTGAAAAACAATTTTGCCACATTTTATTGTGAAAGCTGTAAGTTTTCTGTTTTTCCGTAGATTGTAATATTGTGAGTAACTGAAGAAGACTACATGTGTTGGTCGAAACGTTTTGAAATAAAAAGTTTTTAATGGAGTATTAACTACTACTTTGAACCAGCATTCCCAAGAAAAACTAAATTCTAGAATATAGTTGAAACGGTTCAAGAATTTTTCAAGTATATATATATATATATATATATATATATATATTTTGAAGAGTTGAAACGGTTCAAGAATTTTTCAAGTATATATATATATATATATATATATATATATATATAATAATAGAAAATATATATTTGGGATAGCAGTCTTCAGGTTGAAATAAGTGTACTCTTTTCTTTGTATCTCAAGCTTTCGAGAATTATATTTATCTCTTCATCAGGAGCAACTAGAATATTGAAAGTGAGAAAATGTCAAATATACATAGATATGTGGTAACTTACGAATTGAGGTTGTATCAAAAAGATGCTGAAATTTACTGAAAATTCATATAAAAGATACTCAAAATGAAAACAAACGCATAACATGTAGGGATGGAGTATCAAAAATGATCTAGACAAGGTTATAGTTGAATCCGAAAACAAAGAAATAATAATATAATAATAGAGGTTTGATAATATAATAATAGAAAATATAATACAAATATATATTTTCTATTATTATATTATCAAACCAGTCAAAATATATTTGTTATTTGTATATATATATATATATATATATATATATATACTTGAAAAATTCTTGAACCGTTTCAACTATATTCTAGAATTTAGTTTTTCTTGGGAATGCTGGTTCAAAGTAGTAGTTAATACTCCATTAAAAACTTTTTATTTCAAAACGTTTCGACCAACACATGTAGTCTTCTTCAGTTACTCACAATATTACAATCTACGGAAAAACAGAAAACTTACAGCTTTCACAATAAAATGTGGCAAAATTGTTTTTCAAGAACTCACCAGAAATGAAAATTTCCACCTCGGTGATTTACTTTTATTGGATCTTCTAAAAAAACATTAAAACAAGATAACTTTCACAAAAATTTAAATCAGACATCAAATCTACAAGGCTCGTTTATATTGTTCATTCACTGCGGTTTTGCTTCGACTGGATTCAATTCGGAAACGTATAAGGCATGCACATTTTCGGTTTTTTTTTTTGTTTTGAGGGACTGTTTTTTGTTTTGAATAACTGAATTCCCTCAAAAAAAAACCCGAAAATGTGCATGCCTTATACGTTTCCGAATAATTGAATCCAGTCGAAGCAAAACCGCAGTGAATGAACAGTATAAACGAGCCTTGTAGATTTGACGTCTGATTTTAATTTTTGAAAAAGTTATCTTGTTTTAATGTTTTTTTATAAGATTCAATAAATGTAAATCACCGAGGTGGAAATTTCCTTTCCTGGTGAGTTCTTGAAAAACAATTTTGCCACATTTTATTGTGAAAGCTGTAAGTTTTCTGTTTTTCCGTAGATTGTAATATCGTGAGTAACTGAAGAAGACTACATATGTTGGTCGAAACGTTTTGAAATAAAAAGGTTTTAATGAAGTATTAACTACTACTTTGAACCAGCATACCCAAGAAAACCTAAATTCTAGTATATATATATATATATATATATATATATATATATATATATATATATATTGGTTAAATTGTAATGTATTGGTATTCAAAATTATTTGCTTCTTTCGAACGGTTTCGTTAAAGACTTCACTGTATTTTTAAAGCTGGTGGCTTCTAAAATAAATTCTAGAATTAAATAATCTATTCAGATAATTCATAATCATTGATATAACCAATCAATAAACCGAAAATCAGTGATATAAACAATCCTATGACTTCTTCTCGAATTTAAGAATTAATGAAAGTTGTTTAAATCATGGATCAGATCAGTCATGAGCAAACTACGGCCGGCGGACCAAGTGGCTCTTCAATCCGGCCCGCGACAGGATTTTGAATAACCCCTCATTACATATAATATTCGATAGTGTTGGCGTTTTTTATGTAAATCCATTATAATTGAATACAAACTAAAATTCGAACACTTGAACTTTTGATTTATACTTTATTGACAACATAGCATGACGCGTTTCGTCGTTACAAACGACTTCAGATGCTAACAGAATACTCAACAGAGTCGCGTCATGCTATGTTGTCAATAAAATGTAAATCAAAAGTTGAAGTGTTTGAATTTTAGTTGACATTCCATTACACATAAGACAAAATACATTTTTGCGTGGCTACAACAGAATAACGGTTTACTTTAGCATGGTAAGGGGCCATCCATAAAGTACGTCACACGAATTTCATGATTTTTTGAGCAAACAATAGTTTTATTACTGGAATCGAGATGTGAACCGAAATTATTGTGTTTTAATACAACACCAGTAAGTTCACGACTAAGAGGTGCCATTCGTCGTTCTACTCTATTAAAAGCACTTCTTCCTGGGGCATTTGTAGCAATAGTAAACAGCATCCAAATCAAAATCTTTAAAATGTTGTATAGCTGAAATTATAACACGCTCGTATCGTGGATTTTTGTCGGGACCACCATCGCAAGTGGAAATAAATACAGGTTTTACAAAACCTTCTCGAGTTTTCATAAAGTTTTCGAAGGCAGATATTTCAGAAAGTTTGTGTATATCTGTGGCATGAGTCTCTGCATTAGAGGACGAATGCTTTCCACTGCGAATTGCTACGTATGTAGGCCCGGAATGTGTCACAGCTTCAGGTTTTCCTTCACCATCTTTCTTCACTATAATACCTGCATAAATAGAGGGAATAAGTTTATGTTTTTGCGCGACCACGAAATCATGATCCGGTAATTTTACACGATAATCAAGGTACATTAATATTGGCGCTTGAGTGTTTGCTGCTGAATACCTAATGCAACGTGTGCTTTGTCATCCTCTGTATCTGTATCGGCTCATCTTTGCAGAAGTCTCAAGTATAACCCTGATCGACTGATAGTATATCCCAGTTTACAAAGTTCGGCTTGTAAGTCGTCCAATGTTTTACAGCACCTTATAGTTTCAGTGCGACGTCGATTATCAGCTTCGCCACCAAAAACTGCAAGGTCCTTTATGACTTCAAGTGAACCGGATTGATATTGTCACTACTTTTCAAAATTTTCCATATGTTATTAACTTCTTCCTGTATATGCTGGTTTTTTTTTTATCAGAGTAAGTTGCCCTGTAAGTTTCGTATAGTCTACGGTAAAGATTACCTAAATCTATCTTTTTGTTCATTTTGAACTTGTTTTATTAAAATATCTTTATATCCACAAAATAGCACAACTAAAAAAACGACGTACACTCAGCAAAAGTTAATTGTCGAATGAAATAGAAACAATAAAATCACGCGAGGTGCGTTTGGCGGCATTAGTCGAAGGGCTCGTAAGCGATCGGCTTGTGTCACTAGAACGGGTATGAACTCATCAACAAAACAGTTTAAACCGTATTGTCATAATGATAGAGTTGGAAATATTTTTTAGTTTAATTAATATTTCAAAGTACGGGATTCAACATCGCTAGATATATTAGATTTTGAAATGTGATGTCACAAAACTTAGGACCCCTCCCACCCCTTGCCACACTTAGTCGACCCCTACCCCTCATTTACGTGTGACTTACTTTATGGATGACCCCTAATGTGGAGTACGGTACAATGCGTGTGGCAGTGTTCCCTGTGCATGTCCTTGAGTGCGAACGGTTATGCTCGGCAAAGTTCGCAACGAATCGGGCGAAATCACCTTTGTTTCGTCTGTTCTCAAGGTCAGTGTAGTTCGGACAGTCACCTAGTACGTGTCAAGTCACCTCTGTGGCTTTATGTCTGACTTGTTTTCCTACAGTTTTGCTTTAATGGTTGTGTTTTTTGACATTTTTGATCGTTACAATGGCAAGTAAAAGACTTCTAGACAGTCAGTTTGTCTAGAAAAACAATTACTTCTAGATCTGAAGTAATTGATATACAGTTTTTCTCACAACTGAAAGATAACCAAGTTTTAATCTGTTCTTTCACGTTGAATGAAAGTAGGGACATAAATGACACAGCTCAGTAACTCATATTTATAAGAGGTATTGATGACAACTTTTGTGTTACTGAAAAGTTAGCTGGCATGCGTTCATTAAAGGGAGCAACAAAAAACATTTTTCAGAATTTCAAAAAAGTATCACGTCTTTGAAAGAACCTTTGATCAATATTTGTAACATTACTCCTGATGAGTACCGAATATGACAGGGACGAAAACTGGTTTAGTAGGCAATTCAACGAATCATTTCCTGGGAATGAAGTTACGTTTTTTCATTGTGTCATTCATCAAGAAACCCTGTGTAAATCTGCTCTAAACATGAAACATATGTTTGATGTTATTAAGCTCACCAATAGCATTCGTTCACGAGCGAAGACATCATAGACAATTTCGAGAGTTTCTTGATTCATTGCGATCTGAATATTCGGATGCACTTTACTATACTAAAGTGAGGTGGCTCAGTGCAGGAAGGGTTTTTGAAGAGTTTGGGATCTAAAAGACGAAATAAGTTTCAAGGACTAAAAACTATGGCAGTTAGGGAAGACAAACTTGAGAGCTATGAGAAAAGCGTGAAATGTCTTCATGAAGAATTTGAACGAAGATTCCAAGACTTCAAAGTTATCCAACAGGATCTGGACATTTTCAGCATGCCATTTAATTTGGATTGTGAATCAGTCAAACCAGAATTGCAGCTCGAACTGATTGTTTGGTTTTTTGATTGTTTTAAAATTGGCTTCTACAAGGCCCTGTCAAAATCGAGGTTCCTACATCTGTGTACAGCTGTTTTCTACCACGAAGCTTCGCAAAAACAACATTAGAAGACGGTTGACTGACTACCATTTAGCTTCACTACTGCGAATGAGCTCATCACAGTTTCTACTAGATTATCAACAACTTTTGAAAGTTCAGTCACAGTTTCATTTTCCACATACACCTTCATACTTTTCTAAAGAATAGTGCATTTTGTAACTTTTTATACCATGTATTTTCTTCCTTTCATCATATATAATAAGTTGTGTGCGGTAAAATAAAAAATAAATTTAATCAGTTTTAATAATGAGCTCTCTTTAATTGTTTTTTCGACCCTCCTAGATGGTTTTTTATTTTATAAGTATATTGTAAATCTGCCCATGTCTGGATTAGATAATAATGAAATTTGAGAATTTTTATATGTCTCCTTTTTTATTTCTTATACATTTTTTCGTTAACAGATTGCGGCCGAAGTAGCAGCACCGCTCTCAAAGACCGACGAGATAGTTTTGATCGGAGGTCCGGACAGTACAACAGCCGAAATTACACGCTTAGTTGGACAAATTCCTCCAGCCATTAATGCCTTAACCGGAGTCGACTTATCCAAGGTTCTGTCCAAAGTTCCTGGAGCGACTATCAGCAATGCTGGACAAACTGCCACTGTTAAATAGATAAGTTATAAATAAAGAGTTGTATCGATATTTTTATTATTTGCGCAAAATTCAAATGTTGCATTAGTCCATTTCTTATTATGAAAATTTTTATTTGGATTTTTAGTCGATTGACTGGACTATTTAAATTTTCAATTTGAACCAATTTCAAAAGTTCTGTTGTTGAAATTTAGTGCAGTTTGTGTTATGTTATTATATTTACTTTTTAAGTTTATTTTTCAAGTATATTCCCTGTATTCTCACTCGATTTTGAATTTTGTACAAATATATTAAATCTGTTTGCTAAGAAAAATTTTAAGAAACCTTTTGATAATTACACACTTTTTGCATTTTTGTCATTTTAATTATCATTAACTGATCTACTGGGGCGGCAATATTTATAGTATATTCATAATTTTTTAACATTAATTATTTATTTTTAAATTCTTCAAAAATAAATAATTTCCAACCTTTTATTGATCTATTTATTTCATCAAAATAATTGTGCAGATCATACTTTATTAATTACCCCATCATTTATTTCCATTTTTAAAACTTCAAGTGTAATTTCATGTAGTGAACTGCTAACGTTATCCGTTCAATTCTTCATTCAAAATATATGCAAATTTCGTCCATTTTGATATATTTATATTGATTCTCGATTTGCAATTTTTTTCCCATTAAATGTTAACGGTTATTTCAGTTATTCTTATCAAATCAAAAAGTCATTAGCAAATAAAATACCAGCAAAAATGGAAAATCTATTTGAACTTATTTTTTGCCTTTTTTTCATTTCCCGAAGTGCGAAATTTCAAAAGCATACTTTTCATCCAATTTTTAATTCATTAACGCCTTAAAAATAACTTTCACTTTCAAAAAATGATTTGACTTTCTCCATATCTTATAGAAAGTTTTTTAATTCTCATCTATAATTTTCATCATCTCCCCAATATATATTTTTATCTGTTTTAGAAATATTTCAGGTTTGATCAAAAACCAAAATGAAATCTTCAATGAGAATTTCCAAAAGTTTAAAAAATATGAAGAATTCATAAGATTTTTTTATTTTCTTAGATAAAATTAAATTGCTGCCCCATTTGTTCAGATTTTTTAGATTATTATTGATACTGCCATTGATAATTCCCGATTGTAGTTTTCTAGAATATAAGTTGTTAACCAAGATTTTTTAATCATCATATTCAATATAAAATCCCTTATTATTTTGTTCGTGACAATACTTGTCTTAATTGCAGAATAACATTCAAATTCAATGTTGCTAAAGTCAATCCATCCATAAATATTTTTATTGTGGCAAAATTTCATCTTATATTTGTAAACTGATAAAAAAATGATAATTATTTCAGTATTTTCAAACTTAAAATGATTTTTAAGCAATATAGCACCAATATATATAAATGTTTAAATAAAAAAATGAATAAAAAGGAATTCTTCTCCCTATATAAATGTAGCTTTTTTATCATTGCGAAGTAGATTTGAAGTAATTCACTAGAACATTTGAGAATTGTTAAACAGAATTATAATTTCAGTTATAATAATAAGTAGGTAGAAAAAATATAGTAATATGAATTTCATTTAGAATGGCGACTCAGATTAAATTACAATAATTTTATTTTTCAATATCTCCCATCTTCCATATCAGGTGCAGTTTCTGGTTCAGGTATATTATCTTAGGTCATTCATGGAATAGATTTACTGGTCCCATTTGACTTTGAAAATTGCTAAAGGTGTTTGCTACTTAAGATACAGCTGGCATAATCTAGTTTGAATAACATCTCCACATCTCCTGGTTATTAAAGCATCCTCCTCTCAAATTGGGTTACACCAACAGTCTGCTGTGTTGCAATTTAATACTAAAGATATTGAGAAAGACATTTTCTGCTTCATCAGGTGATGATTCCTCCCCCGTTCATAAAAGATTTGGCAGTCAGAATTGTCTCTTATTTTGTGGAAATGCATAATACATTGCCAAATAAAGGAAGAAAATGATTTGGAAAATCATCTATTTCAGTGGGGATCATCTGGAAGAAATCCTTGCCTTGTTAGCTATTGGTAAACGCCTTATTAACGAAGAACTAATATTTCGCAGCAGCAATTTTGTGAAAGTCAAATGCGTTGTTAATCAGTTAATGCTTAGTTGTGATAATTTAATTTTTTTAATAATATTTTAAATATCTAAAAATATTGAATTCTACTTTTTATTCTTTTTTTTTAGTACAAGTGCATTACTAAACGTTAGAACAATTTTAAAATAATTTTGAACATTTCATAACTAATATTGTTTTGTAAAATGATACTTTGATTATTGCGCACAAACATAAAATGTAGTCGCCCTTCTAAATTGTTAAATTCGATGTATTTTTCTACTCCTCTGATGCTATTTTATATACTCAATTTATTAGATATGTGATACTATATAAACTTAAAGCTTGTGGTTTGGATATTATGATAAGAGAATTGGGATTTTTAATTATTTCAAGTATATATAGTATCAAAATTCTTAGAAATATAATAGTAATGTTCATAGAAATACGTCTAATTATGTGTTTGTGTTACACTAAACCAAATTCAATGTATTTCAATTATTTTACATGAAAGGATTCATATAATTTCAAGTCGAACTTTTCCTGGAAACTGTATGTTCTGTTTGTTATAAGGAATATGAGGTATATTCAATATACCCCCTTTGAAAAATGTGACCAGAAAGTTTTTTAAAAACTAGTACTGTGTTCGAACTACTGCTATTTGTTATATGCGACTTGTAATACTTTACCTATAATCAAAAATATTTTAATAGATATCAAAAAGATCCTTGAATAATAACTTGAATATTTATGGGAAGCAGAAGTATTCGAATTAATTCACTCCTACTGTCACTAACAAACATTATAGTCTTATTCATGCAAAAATTGAATTAAAATTCTTCTTATAATCATAAAAATATAAGACAAATTGGTTACAGCTTGTAAAATCCTAAGTTAATGCAAGAATTGAATTAAAATTCTTTGTCTTGTAGTCTTGTTATAAAAATATAAGACAAATTTATTACACCTTGTAAAATCATAATAAATGAAAACATTTCAAACTGCTGTAGTAAATTTCTTATCTAGAAAGCAAGATTTCTAAAAATCTGTACTGGAACTAAGGTAGGAGTAAGATAATTATTATGGGTCCTCCATACTGAAGTTATAAACATAAATCTGTAAATTTAAGTCTGTATATTACATTATATATATATATATATATATATATATATATATATATATATATATATATATATATATATATATATATATATATATATATATATATATATATATATATCTTTTGCGTTTAATATAATTCTTAATTCTCCATTAAAAATAATTAAATTAATGGAGGTTCATTTAATTTTCATTTATTCCACCTTTTTTCTAGTTCAAATAATTAATACTATCTAAAATATCAAATAATGTGACTTTCATATAAAACACATTATATCCCATTCCCATTCTGTCTAACATAATAAAACCAATAAAGAATAGTTTCAATTCCTTGATCTGCATGACATGTGTTAAATATTGTAAACTTAACAATTTAACTGTGTGTTAGTATTTGGATTCAAAATGGTAAAATCTTACCAAATACATATATTTTTTTAAGAACACAATGAACGTGTAACGTCAGATCCTGTCAATACTTTAATAATAACCTTGATATATTTATCATGGTTATATTAAAGTATTCATTATTTTTACCGACAGGATCTGACGTCCCACGATCATCGTGTTCTTAAATAGGTATTCAAAATGCAAGTATGTAAAAGAAATGTGAATCTCACTAATATATGTTTGTTACGTAAGTTTAATTTCAGAATTTCACAAATGTATTTAGTTCTTACTGTACTCTTTTGTGTGATTAAAATATCCAGAAATAAATGAGTCTCAATTTGAAATAATTATCAACTCAACGTATCTACTAGGAAAAATCAGCAAGGTAAATCAAAATAGGTTATTCAAATTATGTTTTATTAATATTATCATATACATTAAGCTCATACACAATATGTGTAAAACTGCTTTTGAAAGCATTGTAAAAAGTTGGTGAATTTCTAAGAAAATACAATCCATTAACCATTTCTACAATGCTCCATTAAATCCCTAAAATAGGGTTCAAACTGATTATTTTAAAATTTTATTTGTAACAAATGCTAATTCTTCAAATTACTAACACCAAAATTATGCATCTCAATGTTCTTCGATTGAAAGAATTATTGCTCTAGGTGATAAAATTTAAAAATAAAAGAAATACATTTTGTAAGCTTAGTAGCATTGAGACAATTACAAAAATGTAGAATGGCAAAAGTTGATGAAGAATAAAATGCTCCAATAAATAAATTTACACGACATGTATTGGAAATCCATTACCAATAATTTAAATGAAAAGTATTCAATCAGACAACCATTTTAAAATTTATATAAACAAAAATTGTTTTCAGAAAAGTTGACATATACATATATATACATGTATAATATGCATATGGCGGTATAAATTTATTTCAATGTTCATGTTACATTAACAAAATGTAAAATAATCATCAGGAAACCTAAGATTATATTTAAGGTTTATCCGCCTTTTCCTCACGAGGTCTGGCTCCACCGAAAATTGTCGAAGACTGTGACGTCTCTGCTAAGGAGTTCACTGGATCTTTGACAGTCCTTGGTTGCAATTTCAGTCTAGGTCTACTAGCTGTATCTGAAATGTTATAAATTGTGTTTCAATTTGATTAGCACAATTGACAAATTATTTCAAGATTACAAATAGATTTCAACATATATTACATTTTAATTCTATTCATTGTTCCAGTGACAAATCATTTAAGACTGGGTTTAGTCCATTCTGAGAAACAAGGCTTAGGATTCTTTGATAGCATTTTTGAACGAATTTCGTGAATCTTAAAAATGTTTTCGAATCTTGAATATTTTCTCCAGGGCACTAGATAATTTTAAAATTGAAGAACTCTATCAATAGTTGGAAAAAACAAAATTTCAAATTGAGCTCCTTTTTTCACGCATAAATTGTCCACATTTAGGAATTAATCAAAAATATTCACTCTCGTATAGGACAATTTTAAAATATCTGATCCACTAGAGAATTTATTCAACTTCAAATTGGTAAAAGTTTGAAGGACATTCATTGATTATTTTTAGAACTTTAATTACTTTTTTTAGAACTCTTATCAAAGAAATCGAGACTGCATAAAAAATTGATCGAAAATTCAGAAATAAATCCGTTACTACGCAACGTTTCATGCATGAATAGCTCACACGTTTTCCGCGACCAGACGAAGCGCTGACAGAGCCGTGGAGTAACAAAAAAAGGAAGCCGTCCGGTGTCGTGGATGCAAGATATTTTACGTTTATTATGTCGAGTGACATCATCCACACTCGAGAAAGAGAGAAGGCTGTAATATTTTCTCTTTTCATTTATATTTTATTATTCTGAATTCAATATATTTGTTTAATCTGGGCGAAAGTATCCTCTTACAGACGGAAGACAAATCATAGGTCGTACCGAGAATGATTCACGACTTTGGTAGAGATCCGTTAGGAGAAATATTCAACTTAGAATTAATAGTGCAGGCGCCCAAGGGAGTTGAGTATGCAAAATATGAGGACCGGCAAATAAGCTCAGATTCGTTATCCTGAGACCTCAGATAACAAGAAAACACATGTTGCCTGTGCTCGGCCAGTTTCCTGTTATTGGTCCGCGAGCGCCTAAAAGCGCCATGCGCATGTAGTCGCCAGTAGAAATTAACGGATAGTTTGGAATAGTTAATTTTTTTGTAATTACGCAATATAATTCAAAATTTCTGGCATTTGAGTGTTTAAATTTAAAAAAACGTGAACAAGTTATAAATAGAAAGAATGGAGAACTTCAACGAATTTCGTGTTTTTTTTTTTGTGATAAAACGGATAATTTGATGAAAACCACAAACAGAACAGTTCATAGACAATCAAAGAACGGTAGATCGAAGAAATCATGATATTCGTAAAAATATACAAAACACAGGCTTCACTAGAAACGATTGTTTTGAAATGAAATGTAGTGGATCTTGACTTGTCATTAGAGAAGTCTCAAAACCGATCTTCTTGCTGTAACTGAAGGTTTGATCGACATTACTCAAAATGAAAACGCGATGCAAAGATACCATCTCACATATCCCTACAGAAACAGTATTAACCCGGCTCTTTTTCGAATATAATCGGACTCGTCATGTGACATTAATTACTCTAATAAATGGTCGAAATCCAGGATCAATAAAGGTAAAAAAGAATCAGAATATCGTCCAGTAATTTAATGCTTTCATCCGCACCAATGCTGGTTCACATTGAACCATCGTACCCTCTTCGATATATTTACGCGGACGTACCTGCTGATAAATATCCTTCGCAATGTTTCCTGAGTTAAGTAGATAATTGAGATGTCGTGTTGAGTGCTTTCGAAAATGAGCGTTTTGTGCAGAAACGTAAAAAGTTTTCCGATCCTCCGATTAAATAAACGAAATTTGACTTCTTTGTGAATAATTCTTCGAAAGAAGTATATCAAAGTTATATCAGAATTTAAAAAATACACGAAAACAGTACATATAATTGCAAGATGTAACGGACACAAATCTTTTTTTCACAAGTATTCATATCGTCTAGTTAACGTGGATTTGAAACAAAAGTTGTAGCATCTTATCAGTTATTCTGAATTGCTGCAGGTACCTTTTCGATCAGAAGGTTTTTACATGAAATCTCCAAAATTGAAACGAGCTATAGAAACTGAAAATAATCACATGTTACAAACAAGCGCAAGCTGTATTCATTAGTTTGGCATTCTTCAAAAAAATTATATCGTTGATGGTAGTATGACGCTTATTAATCGAATTCAATTAAAAAATGTCAACACAATTGGCGAGTTTGCCGAGGCGTTCTTCAAGAGAATTAATAATATGTTTAGTATTATATTAATAATACTTCATGGTAATGGCCGAACCATATTGTGATTTCATATCATCACACAAAAATTCCAACAAATAGCAGACATTTATTTTCAAATACAGTAAATAAGTTACATCTCGTTCGGTTTCTCTATATATGTAGAGGACTTGATGATCCAAGAAATTGATTCATGCACAAAGATTTTCATTTATCGAAATAATTGACTTTAATTCGAACTATTTAGAAGCCGATTCGAAGATATTTTATCACAATTTCATTTCTGCAAGGTCGTTGAGGTGTATGGAATTAGGAAAAAGAATACATTTCAGGATGCAGTTTCACTGCTCAATCCCTTGGCGAAAACTTTTGTCATATTTTTTCAGAATTACAGTGAGTGGTTGCCATGCGACTAGCAGATTGTACTGGAAAAAAAAAGTTAAAAGGTGCGTCGTAAGATTCTGCACAAAAAGGTCTAGTACATTTAGGAAACCTATACCTAAGTATCGAACAATTGGGAGAATTAGAAACCATGGCAGCTTTCTTCTTTCAAAGTAACAATCAAGTGCTGATGAACTCCGGTATAAATACAATTTTCAAATCAATATTAAAAAAAACACTCAAATATTTTGAATCTATTGAACATATATTGTTAAAAAACACATGAATTGGTTTCACAAAAATTATATTGAATTAATTGCTCGACAATTGTTTCAGGGTGTTACCCCAACTGAAAACTGTATTAGTTAAATTTAATATACTTTTTGTGTAACCAAGCTAAGTGTTTTTTAACCAAGCCGTTTGACAAAGTTGTCCTCACCAGAATTTCCGATTCAGTATTGTAAATATTCATTACATGCCGAAAAAAACCTGTGCTGAACCTGTGCAAAAAACACTTTTTTTTGGGATGGGTGATTCTTTGGGAATAGACCCAAAAAAAATAGGGAGAATTACTTAGAATAGAATAGCCCAAGAGCGGCCATTCAAAAATTCTCACCTTTTGTTTATTAATCATTTTAAACAAAAAAAAGGTTTTTTTCCGTTTTTTCGTTATTTGGATTTCAAGAAAAATTGAAAAATTGTAGAGAAATTTTTTGTTTATTATGGAGAATCGAACAAATCCAGACCTCGAGCGTCGAAATATTTAATTTGGTCAATTGTTTTTGTCAAAAAACCGTTGAATTTGTTACCATTAATGAACAAAAAAAGTGTAATTATTATTAGAAAGTCTTGCAATGGCACTAAATTAATCACCTTCATTCATAGATCACGAATACGCAAACTCAGAGTAGGTAAGTTTAAATGTTCATTTAATTTAACAACGCATAATAAAATTATTCAGCAATTTGTTTATACCGATCGGTGAGCTAAGTATCCTCACGGTGATTTTTTTGTTGGTAGATTTCATTGTTATAAATCGAAATCTATTAGAGTTTTTCATCCGAACCTAATTTTGCAACTAAGGGAATTTTTTCAAAATAGTCTCTTGTAAATCAAAATCTACCGGTCACGCCATTTTTTATAACTTTTTATTATAAAAGAGCTTTAATTCAAAAAAATAAAATAGAAAATTCGATGAAAAACAACGAAGTTTACGCGTTTCGCTTATTTCTGTAATTTTTTTCGGCTGTTATTTTGTACCCACCTAGGCGATATTTGTAGAAGAGAAACTGCTGGACTCAATAATTATGGTGATATATTTTTTTCACTAGCCGTTCAAATTGTTTAACAATAGATTGTTAACTTCATGGGTCAATAAAAAGTTTTATAAAAATTTCGTGACCGGTAGATGTGAATTTACAAGATAGTATTTTTTTTTAAATTCCCTTAGTTGCAAAATTACACTCTGATGAAAAACACTAATAGATTTCGATTTATAACAATGAAATCTAGCAATAAAAAAATCACCGTGGGTTGCTCACCGATCGGAATAAAATAAGTTTAATATGCCCTATTATTAATAAACAATTAAACCTACCAACTCTGGATTTGCGTATTCGTGATCTATGAATTAAATCGATTAATTCAGCGTCATTGCAAGACTTTCTAACAATAATGACACTTTTTTTCTTTGTTCAATAACAGATTTAACGGATTTTTGACAATAACAATTTACCTAATGAAAATTTTTCGACGCTCGATTCTAAAAAAAAAAAGTTCTCAACAACAGACAAAAATACACGTAAAATATTCTGCACCGGATCAAACAAAATTGTAAATCCCAAGATTGTTGGAGTACAGAAGAGAAGGTGGGTTTATGTAAGCAAAATTTCTGGGAAAGCAACCACTGAACACTGTGTGCTGAAGAAGGTTATACAATTAATCGCAGAACCTTTAAGGTATATAATATATAGATCTTTTGTAGTAGGCATATTTCCAAAAGCTCTAAAGAGAGCAGTTATTATTCCAGTTTATAAAAAAGGACCAATAGAGGAATTTGAAAATTATAGGCCAATTAACTTATTAACAACTTTCAATAAGATATTTGAGAAAATTCTGGCAGATCGAATGATTAGATTTTTCAATAAACATAAAATATTTAACACATCACAACATGGATTTCTTCATAAGAAAAGTACAAACACTGTTATATTTGAACTGACCCAGAACATATTGACAATAATTGAAAAAGGAGAGATTCCAGTGGGACTTTTTCTAGATTTAGCGAAAGCATTTGATTGTGTCAATCATGCCCGATTATTGATAAAGTTAGAGGCACACGGAATACGTGACAACCAACTTAAGCTAATAAAAAGCTACCTAGAAAATAGAATACAAAGTGTACACATCACAAAAATGGCGAATACTTACAAGTCAGATGATATCAAGGTTAGTAGGGGAGTACCCCAAGGAAGTGTCTTAGGCCCTCTTCTGTTCATATATATATATATATACGGAAAACGAAGCCCGGTACACACTGTCTTAGGTCCTCTTCTGTTCATTGATATATATTTATTAGATGAAGGCGTTACAAGATAAAGCGGTTATTGTTTTTGACGAGCAAAGTTTCTGACGAAAAAAACTCATTGAAAACTGGGTGAAAATGAAAATTTTTTTCATAATTCTTTCAGAAAAAAGTGAATAATTTATGTACAATTTAAGAAATAAATAATGTTTATTTCTTGAATTGAATGAATTTTTTGTTTCAGTGAATCTATTTCTTACATATTTCAAACACTAAATGAAAATTAAGAAATTAGTAAAAGACATACCATTATTATCACCTATCATTATTATCTTTGGGTAGTGCATTTCGGTTATTATTTCATTCGTAATTTAGCATTTAAATAATATTTTGAAATTGGCGTTACAAGATAAAGCGGTTATTGTTTCCGACGACCAAAGTTTATGTGCGAAATTAACAGATTTTTTGAATCAGAAGCGAAACATTCGACCAAAAAATAAGAATACTGCGAGAAAGGTACGTATGTTTTCAATAAATATTTTGATTTGAATTGAGAATCCTGTAAAGACTTGCAATTGAGTTCTGAATATTCCTCATATTTTTCGAAATTTCAGTGAAACCAAAATAATTCTGCGCTGGATAACTCAGAAGTGTCAATACTATACACGTTGTATGAAGTGGATAGATGTTCTTCGGTTAAAAAAAAATGATTAACAATATTCAGTATTTTCACTCACGTATTCTGAAACGAAAATACAAAAAAATTGTTCATTTACAGCTGCTGTAGTCTTATCGCAATTATAGGAAAATGTTTCCTTTTAATATTGAACATTAAAATTGTTGTGTTTGCAATCCAAACATAAAATCGTAAGTGAAAGTTTAACTGTAGTCAAATCTTCTGTATGTTATCATTGAGAAAAAATGCTTGTTGACCAAAAAATCGGAAATCGTCTTGAGACAGACAATCTGAAATTACATCATCAAACTTTCTGAGTTTTCATTATGAAACAAATTGAATGAACTGTTTTATGCAATTCTAATGATTTTGATATAAGTTGTTTGTATGTGTTTTTGTTTTATATTTTCCAGCTTGAATATAAATTATTCTTTTTGATTCTAGAAAACACCTATTAAAAATTATTTCAATTCCTCATCAGTAGAAGAAGTGAGAGATTGGACGCCATCTGAATCAGAAATCTCATTGAATGAGTATAGTTATCTATCTAGTTCATCCAAAAGCAATTCACTGTTGTATTTTCCTTAAGGAACGTATTCAGACTCCTCTGCAATAATCTTTTGAACATAGTCAGATAGTAGCAGCATCGTTAAACCAGAAATCTTCAAAGGGCTAAGTTATAAAGACTATATGGAAACTGAGGACATACGAGCAGATGCATACTTCATTTCATATGAAATTATGCAATTCCTATATTACGACCACAATTGCAGATAATTCAAATTACAGAAGCAAATGATATTTTGGATTTCAGATCAGAAGATGTCGTTTGATACTTGCCCTGAAGACCATCAAATGGCATTTTTGCAAAGATACACTCAATTCTAATCAAAATACGTGCAGGCAGCTGAAACCTTCGTCGTCAGTTTCAAGCGATCAACAATCGAAATGTAATGTTGAAAATTTCTCTTCATCTAGTCACGAAATAATCATCAAAACATCAATATTTTTCTACTCTATAAAATCTCAATTTCTCAGACTGAATGATAGACTTCGTCAGGTGGAATTTTTAAATTCATATCCGTTTTGAACTCTGAAGATCTTAAAATAGCTTATCAAAAATTTCTTTGAAATGAGATGATTTTTTTTTTAAATATACAAAAACCATTTCAAATGTTTGGCGCGTTTTTCATGTTTCACATTACTTTCATATTTCGTTCTTAATTGAACACATTCAAATCTATAATGTTTGAATTTTTCGGTTATCATCAACACAATAATTTGAATACTCTGGGGCCTTCTCTGGTTAATATAACAAGTCGATGCTTATCATATTGTTGTTAACTATTTTTGCCAAGAATGAAATTAAAACAACTAGGTACGTTTCGGTCTCCACCATAACGAGATTTCTCATAAATACATAATATATGAAGGAAATGTGTCAGAAAAATAGAAGTCAGTAATATGTTGTCACATCTGTTGCAATTTACTTTATTTTCAAACTGAATTGAAGAACGTGATTCGGTGCAAAATGCCTATTCTGATGAATAGGCATTTTCTATTCATCATAAAAGACTATATCAAAAGAATCTATTTCAACTACACATTGGCCTTGAATTTGAATGCATCATTTCTGAATTTTCAAGGTTCTCTTGTTTATGACTTCACCTTTCATTCAAAAGACATGTGATTGTTCGAATCTTGAAAATGCATAATATTTTTGCTACCATTTATTATATTTGAATAGTCGGTCAACAGATTTATTTAAACAGTTTTACTTGCTGAGTTTTGCAGTTATTCAGTAATATCAACTTATTATAATAACACATGATTTTTTCTAATCCTTTCTTTATATATCAAACAGTAAAAGTTGCAAAGGTACTTCTTCTATTAGAAAAAGGAAAAGGCAGCGAATTCAAGGGCAAAAACTTGAACGAAATAGGAATAGAAGCCGATGTTTTCCTCTCTTCAGAATCGGATGTAGAGGAAGACATTACAGGAATTGAAGAACTAGAAATAGAGGAGAACATTTTAGAAAATGATACTAACGATTGGCTCCAACTTCTGGCATATTAAAAAAAATTGAACTAATAACAAAAAACAATTTTCTAGAGCTGGTTGGTTCAACGAAGAGAAGAAAGTTATGATGGACTATTTCAGAGAACATATAAATAAACTAACTCCGCAAAAGCACGAATGGGAGGAATTTTTGAGCACACATCCAAAAAACTATAAAAACTGGGTGAAAATCAAAATTTTTTTCATAATGCTTTCAGAAAAAACTGAATACACAAAAGTCCATGTCTTAGCTGGGATTCGAACCCAGATCTCCCTCGTGAGGGCCTCACTCTCTCACTACGCTACAGAGACGACGTCTACTATATTTTTAAAATGACATCTACTATATTCCTTATCACCCCCTTCAAAAACTGATCTATTGAACTAGAGCCTCAATTACTCTAGTGAAACTGTAAGAAATTAGTATTTTTATCATAAATGTCATAGATAATTTCTTATGTACATCTAGGTAGGTAATGAAAATCTCCTATATTTATATACCGAGAGTTTTATTTCACTTTTATTCATTGGTAATACCTACTTACGATTTAAGGAATATGCATGTTTAGTTCATTGAAATGCTAAATACTACCTACTTTCGATATTTTATACTGAAGAGCAATGTTGCCGATTCATAGCGCATATTTAATCTGTGGCGATAAGAACTTGCTGACGATAAGAACAGGCCTCCTAGCGCTGGATATGGAGTACTAACCAGTGTATATATACAGACGTAGCGCGGCATTAAGAAGCCCATAGCGATTTTAAATAACGTTTGTTTTCACAATATCTACCTCATGGTTTTGAAATATTCTAGCATTTTCTGATGAATCAGTGGCTACGTTATCAACGATAGTTTTTGAGCCGCTATCATGAAAGGATTTCAACCATAATAATGCGATATACACACAAAAAATTAGGAAGCCCGGTTCGGGCTTCCTAAAACTACAACGGGCTTCGTATAATCTGCAGAACGTACAATTTCGGGCTTCTTAATGATGGATTAATATATATATATATATATATATATATATATATATATATATATATATATATATATATATATATATATATATATATATAAATGATATGCCAAAATGTGCTGATCTGTCAGTGGGGTTTACATTATATGCGGATAACACGAATATAATTGTGAATGTTACTGATGGAGATTCCTCTATAAATCGACGAAAACCTGATAATGCATATAAGCATATAAGAAAGTGAAGGAGTTGCACTGATAATCACCTAACCTTGAATAGTAAAAAAAAAACAAGAGTGTGTAGTATTCCATACTGACAAAACGACAATAAATATATATAAAAATAAATATAAATATATATAAAAATTTCATGATAGATGATATATTAGTAGAACTATCCAGTTGTACCAAATTTCTGGGAATATATATTGATAAAAACCTAAAATGGAAAAGTCATATTGACCATATAAGTAATAAGTTAAACTCAATATTGTATACAATTATTGTGCCGAAAAAATCTGTTGACACTGATACTATTAAAACAATACATTTCTTCAACTTCCAGTCAACACTGGCATATGCCATTATCTTCGGGGGATATAGCTTGTGTGCTAATTGTCTGTGAAACAAAAAATGGCCATCAGATATATGTTCAATCTAAAATATAGACAAACTTGCAGGAATGTATTCAAATCAAATAACATCCTCACTCTTACTGGACTCTACATTTACCAGTGCCTTATATTCATAAGTAGACATGATGAACTGTTTGAGAAATACTTGAATAAAAACAATACAAGACAAATGGATTCGTACATATATCCTCTTCTTTCACTGAGCCTGGCTCAAGATGGTGCTCTGTATATGTCAATGAAATTATATAACGCTCTTCCCAGGAAACTTAAATTTAAAAAAGATAAACAATTTAGTGAGAAAGTATATGAATACATTAAGTGCTGTGAACCATATAGTTTGGAAGAATACTTTGAACATTGTAGGATGAATGGGAATTAATGGATTACTCTATTTTTTTTTTCTTCTTCTGATACTGACATAACCTTCTTATTTGTAATATTTGAAGAGAATAAACTTTATTATTATAATTATTATTAATAAACCAAAAGCACCGTTTACCTGACTATTACTATCAACTACTGACAACTACTATCCCTATATCTGACCACCGAGGATCCTAATTCTGACCAGCCATTCTCACCTACTAAAATTGACTTTATGGCTTACAAAATACAGTTTGAATGAGTAAAAAACTACAATTCGAAATAAAAATTCATTATTTATTAGGATATAGTTACATATATCGATAGTGACAGGCCATAAAATATCCAGAAAATTAACACAAAAATTTTTGAAATATATCATAACTTACACGAGAAATCAGGAAAAGATATAAAACAATAATTATAAATTTTTTTTGTCACATTCTCTATGAACTAAGAAAATGAGCTGCTACTTACTTATTAACTTCACTTATTAAATCCAATGTCAGTGTTTCTTTCACGCAAGTAACATGTTCATTATGTACTGAAGATGTAGTAAATTTAAATTAAATTTTTCATTATATTTTCGTTATCAGAAAATTGCTCAACAAACTTAAAGTAATCTAAGTAAAGCATCCTCATCTAACATATACAATCCATAAATAAGAAACAGAACGTGGAAAATTAATCGTCTGATGATTTCAATCTAACGGTATATTTGTGTAATAAAGCCTCGAAATTAAAATTTACATATATTTTTAGTACGTTTCCACTTCATAAACATTTATTAAGATACAACGAAATCGTAAATATGTTCGAATAAAAAAATATATAATTTTCAAACAAAAGGAGGCTTATTTCGTTTTTGTTAGAAATTTGAAAATAGTGGAAATCAACAATCCAATTACAAAGAATCTATTAAAGCTATCCTCGGTCGCATACAGGTGTATTATGCAGATAGCTTTTAGAATAAATAACTGAATACAAACCTTTAAAAAACCTCTCAAATAAAACATTAACATCATCTACAAATCCCATAATTATTTGCTCGATAAAATCAATGAAATATGTAATATTTGGTTAGATAAGAAATTTTATATTAGAAGGATATACTTCCAATGATATTACAATATCGTAAGTATGCAAATATGTGTTATAATAAAAAATGAAGGAATCTTATTCCGATTTTGTTAGAAATAGTGGAAATTGAAAGTCGCATTGCAAAGAACCTATTGAAGTTAGCCCAGGTTGCATACAGGTGTATTATGCAGAGATAGCGTTCAGAATATATAACTGAATACAAAACACTTACAAAAAACTTGTAAAATAGAAAATTAACATAATTTACAGAGTGCAAAAACTCCTGTTACCTATCACGTGGTCGGAATGAGCAATACTTATGCTTTATAGGGCTCAGCATTCTGTTCATTATTGTTTGCTCCATAAATCAATGAAAATAGGTATGTAAGTTTTGCTCACATGTTGAAATTTGAAGGTTTTAATGAACCCATAAAGCATTTGAAGTGAATAACATAAGACCTTATGAAAGCATTCTAGGAAAAAACCAGAGATTTGTTTTCACTAATTTATGTTTTTTCGAGATCAATATAATACGAATACCCTCTCGTAGATTTTGTTGAATTAACCAGCTTTACTTTAACATATGAAAGACAAATTTCGATATGTGACATATGATGATTGATTCAATTAACTGCGTTCTATTTCACAACTTTTGGTCGAAATTTTAAACCTTTTAAAGCAAAAAACCAAAATGGTCGGATAGAGGAGGCCGGTCGGAAACTGGTGCCGTTACGTTACCAGTAGTTAACATTTTGTTTGAGGAGTTATCAAAATAATGTGTCATTATTGTCAATTAAAGCTCAAAAATATACACTAATTCTCATTGATAGAATGAAGTGAAGGTCAGTGTTTACACACGCCTACTACGATATCGATAAATTTTCAATTTCTAAAATTTAAATTAATCAGAGAAATCGGTGAACATATTAATATCAATTACATCGAAATATATACCGAAAACAGTAGATAATGATATAATACTTATTAAGGCACGATACTTATGCAATTCAAAACAAGAGAACACCATTTGAGATGTGTAACTTCTACATTGAGGTTTGAATACAATTCAATTTGAATTTGACAAAAAACATTTTAAAAAATAACACAGTAAGGATATTGTAAAAGTGGAATTAATCAGTTACCTGAAGCCGCGTTTGGCATTTCATCGTTGAACGGTCCGCCCCGTGGCCTGGAATTATTGTAATTGGAACTTCGATTGGGACCACCCATACTACCTCCCCTATGATTCCAATTGCCGCCATCTTCGGAGCTAAAGTTTCCGTAATTGCCGCGATGGCCGCCTCTGTCACGATCTTTCAGCAAAAAAGAAATGTTATGTTTTTGTATGAGAAACCATGAAATAAAAAACATTTTACTAAATTCCACAAAATTCCTCACAGCACTCAACATATGTTTTGGGATACTAATTTATCATTAGAGTTCTATACAAGTAAATGTAAAGAATTCTAATAAATGTAAAGAATTCACTTCAAACTGATCAACATTTCAAATATGCATATATATAAGAAAATGAACACTAGAACATTCATTCGAAAAATTCAAATTAACCAAAAGAATGTTATAGTAGAGCTAGATATCTACGATGTACGATGTGATATCTCCATTATTCTTCAAGGGATATATACATATACATATATATATATATATATATATATATATATATATATATATATATATATATATATATATATATATATATATATATTCAGAAAGAAATTATTGGGTTTTCTGGTTCTCAAAAATATTTATTAAACATCTATATCACATAACGTTTCGGTCCTTTTCTTGGGCCTTTTTCAAATGAAATTTCATCAATATATTGTCATCAACTAAAAAAAGAGAAAATGACAGGCATGTAAACAACATTACACGATCCAAAACTTACCACACAAACAAACACAATATTTATTATTATATTATGAACCAATATTCAAATGAAGAAAGGTTTTCAAATTTGTTATATTTCTATATATATTTATCTTAATTTACACACGATGCGTTGTTGTTCACGTTCAGACAAAGACTAATTTCCGTCTTAATTACCTCGGTTTCTTCGGTGTCACTACGCGCACAGAATGTTATTGTAGATTTTACTAAGACCTTTTATATCTACCTTGTCATTAATGGCATCCGGGTTTTTTTTATATACATCATTTCATGATATTCTCGTTTTCTCTTGTTGTATTCAGATTTTAGGATTTTTGTTCTGGTGAAGTCGAATTTATGGTTCAATACCTGTTCGTGTTTTTTAATGCGGTGGTGTTCCTGTGATCATATTTGTGTCCATTTAGCCTATTTTGTAGGTGTTGGCTGGTTTGTCCAATATACACTCCTGAGCAGTCTTGACAAGGTATCTGATATACAGTGTGTGTCTTTTTGTTGTCTGGTATGATGCTCTTAAGTTTACTAAAGACACATTGTAGCAAATTATGTCCTTTATGACATAATGTTATGTTGTATTTTTTGAAAAATTTATCTAGGTTTTCCGATAGATTTGGAATATATGGCAAAGGTAGAAATTGGTTATCAGTTGTATTCTTAATTTCATTAGTTTCGTTGTTTATTTGATGTGTTAGGTGTTTTTTACATCTTTGTTTGAAAATTGCATTAACCAGTTTTTTAGGGTATGAGTTTCGATATAAAACTTGTTTAGCCTTATTAATTGCCTCATGTAGATAGCTTGGATCGCTGAGCTTTATTGCCCGGTCTGCTAAACCAATTATAACTGCCTTTTTTTGTGAAATGTGATGTTGTGAATTAAAATTGAGGTAACGTCCCGACCACGTTGATTTTGTATACCATTTTGTTTCTAGGTTGTTATGTTTGTGAAAAATTGTCATGTCAAGGAAATTTATCTGACTTTCGCTTTCACATTCTATTGTAAATTTTAGCTTTTCGTGGTAACTGTTAAATTGTTCTAATATATATTCAGTTTTATTTTTTGGTACTGCTGTTATGCAGTCATCAACATAACGGTAGAAGAAAGGTACATGAAAATTTAATTTTGGGATTATCTTATTTTCCAGATCTTCCATATATATCTAACGAACAATTGATATTGACGCACGAAATGGCAAAACCTTCAATTTGTTTATAATAGGTCTTCTCATTTCCATAAAATAAGTTGATGTACAAGTTTGATAACTGTTAAAAAATCATTTAGTGGGATATCGGTGTATTTCAATTTTATTCACAACATCACTTTTCACTAAAACCTGCATAGCAGTCTAATTGGTTTAACCGTATATAAAGATATCACATCTAATGATAAGCTATCTACATGAGGCATTAATAAGGCTAAACAAGTTTTATATCGAAACTCATACCCTAAAAAACTGGTTAAGATGTAAAAAACACCTAACACATCAAATAAACAACGAAACTAATGAAATTAAGAATACAACTGATAACCAATTTCTACCTTTGCCATATATTCCAAATCTATCGGAAAACCTAGATAAATTTTTCAAAAAATACAACATAACATTATGTCATAAAGGACATAATTTGCTACAATGTGTCTTTAGTAAACTTAAGAGCATCATACCAGACAACAAAAAGACACACACTGTATATCAGATACCTTGTCAAGACTGCTCAGGAGTGTATATTGGACAAACCAGCCAACACCTACAAAATAGGCTAAATGGACACAAATATGATCACAGGAACACCACCGCATTAAAAAAACACGAACAGGTATTGAACCATAAATTCGACTTCACCAGAACAAAAATCCTAAAATCTGAATACAACAAGAGAAAACGAGAATATCATGAAATGATGTATATAAAAAAAACCCGGATGCCATTAATGACAAGGTAGATATATAAAAGGTCTTAGTAAAATCTACAATAACATTCTGTGCGCGTAGTGACACCGAAGAAACCGAGGTAATTAAGACGGAAATTAGTCTTTGTCTGAACGTGAACAACAACGCATCGTGTGTAAATTAAGATAAATATATATAGAAATATAACAAATTTGAAAACCTTTCTTCATTTGAATATTGGTTCATAATATAATAATAAATATTGTGTTTGTTTGTGTGGTAAGTTTTGGATCGTGTAATGTTGTTTACCTACCTGTCATTTTCTCTTTTTTTAGTTGATGACAATATATTGATGAAATTTCATTTGAAAAAGGCCCAAGAAAAGGACCGAAACGTTATGTGATATAGATGTTTAATAAATATTTTTGAGAACCAGAAAACCCAATAATTTCTTTCTGAAAATATAAATAAAATGGTTCAAGATAGCAATGAATATGAATATATATATATATATATATATATATATATATATATATATATATATGAAAAATTCAAATTAACCAAGAGAATGTTATAGTAGAGCTAGATATGTGAACGTGTACAATGTGATGTCTCTTCAAGGGATAAATGTTAGAGAAATATTGAAATCGATGCAACACTTGATGGAAGTGCGAGACATATATGTTTCGTTCTGCAAGGAACTCATCAGTCGCACCACGTCCATCGAAGTGAGGCAACGATTTCAACCTCCAAGCATCTTCTTGTGACTCCAAGTGGAAGACCGTAGGGTAATGAACACTCTACAATTCCATCTAAAGGAATCAGTAGAAAACACACCTCTCAGATTACAGACACACCAAGCATCGAAATTTCACATATCTTCTATACCCGTAGGTATCTACTAATTGCAATGTCTATTTGACAAATATCATCATACGATGTTCTCAAATGTCAATGGGTTGCGTTAGTAGTACGCTCGCGTTTATTCACGTATTTCAGGGGCTATTCGGCGATATTTTTAAGGAAATTACATTTTTTGTGCTTACGGCACTGAATGAAATATAAGAACAAAAAATTTCATTTCCTTAAAATATCGCCGAATAGGCCCCTGAAATACGGGAATAAACGCGAGCGTACTACTAACGCAACCTATTGACATTTGAAAACATCGTATGATGAAATTTGTCAAACAGACATTGCAATTAGAAGATACCTACGAGTATAGAAGATATGTGAAATTTCGATGCTTGGTGTGTCTGTAATCTGAGAGGTGTGTTTTCTACTGATTCCTTTAGATGGAATTGTAGAGTATTCATTACTCTACGGTCTTCCACTTGGAGTCACAAGAAGATGCTTGGAGGTTGAAATCGTTGCCTCACTTCGATGGACGTAGTGCGACTAACGAGTTCCTTACAGAACGAAACATATGTCTCGCACTTCCATCAGGTGTAGCATCGATTTCAATATTTCTCTAACAATTATCCCTTGAAGGATAATGGAGACATCACATTGTACACGTTCACATATCTAGCTCTACTATAACATTCTCTTGTTTAATTTGAATTTTTCAAATGAATGTTCTAGTGTTCATTTTCTTAAATATTTCATTCAGTGCCATAAGCACAAAAAATTTCATTATCCTATATATATATATATATATATATATATATATATATATATATAATATATATATACGAAAACCTACCATAGAAATAGGTTGCGGCTGGAATATAGATTGGCTCTCCGTCGAGCAAGAGTGGAAGCAAATGATAAAATAATTAAAAGTTCTACTAACGTCAGTAAAACAGCATGGAATCTCATTAACAAAAAAAGAAGATTCGAAAAATTAACAGATGAACTCAAAATTAGTCCTAATGAGTTCAATGATCACTTTGCTTCCATTCCTCATGCCCTGGTCGGATCACTCCCCAGGTGTTCTGGTGCTGATGGTTTGTTTTCGAGGCATGTGCCTTCATCTCTGAGTTTCGAGTTCGACAAGGTGAGTCAGGTGAGAGTCAGGGAGGTAGTCAGCTCTTTGCGAAATAGTAAATCTAAAGACTTCTATGGCCTCTGTGTTCCTTTGTTGAAAAGAAATGTCAATAGTATTATATATCCTCTAACAACTTTGATTAATCAATGCCTCGAGTCAGGAGTATTTCCAGACTGTCTAAAAGTTTCCAAAACCATTCCTCTATATAAAAAAGGCGATCCGGGAATGTAGGCAACTACAGACCAATTTCTCTTCTTCCCGTTTTCTCCAAGGTACTTGAGAAAATCATGTGTCACCAAGTGATTGAGTTTTTTGAGTTGAACAACCTGTTCTCAAAATCTCAGTTTGGTTTCAGAAGAGGACGGAGCACTACAAAGGCTATCATAGAATTTATTAATCGCACGAATGAGTGCTTTGAAGATGGCCTGCATTCGTTATCGGTTTTGCTTGATTTGTCGAGGGCTTTTGATTGTGTATCCCATGAAATTTTATTGAATAAACTCGATAGGTATGGCTTTACTAAGTCAGCGATTTCTCTTTTGTCATCCTATCTGTCGAATAGGTTTCAGGTAGTCTGCTCTGGAAGTGAGCAGTCAGATAAAAGACAGATAACAATAGGAGTTCCTCAGGGTTCAATTCTTGGCCCCATACTTTTTCTCATATATATTAATGATTTTCCCGATTACGTGCCTCTGGCTGAAACGGTGCTGTATGCTGATGATACCTGCTTGTCTATTAGGGGAAGGAGGCTTGATTATGTTGAGGAGATGTCGCGAAGCGCCCAGGCAAGAGCGCAAGTGTGGTTCACTGAAAACCGCTTGTGTATGAATGGGGATAAAACTAAAGAGATAGTTTTCAGCCTAAGGTCCAACGAAAGAGACAGTGTTTCGTTTTTGGGTCTCTACGTGGACTCAGCGTTAACCTGGTCTGTACATGTAGAGCGTTTGATATCTAAATTGTGTGCAAACATATTTGTCCTCCGTAATTTATCCACATCTGTTTCGGCAGATGTATTAAGGATCGCTTATTTCGCACTTTTTGAATCCCATTTGAGATATGGCTTGTTAGCTTGGGGTCATTGCTCTGGGAGAGGTTGTGTTTTTCGGTTGCAGCGTAGAGTCATTCGAGTGATGGCGGGAATTGGTTATCGGGATTCCTGTAGAGAAGCCTTCAGACGACTTCGGATTCTTACATTTCCGGGATTGTTTGTTTATGTATTATAGACTAGTGGTAGAATAACATTTCTCTAAACTTGTATTCAGACTTCAGACATTATTTGTAGTGTTCTACTAATTTTATTTCCCTTGTAAATATTTAATTTACCTTGGGAAACTGTTGCATCTGAACATCACTTCAATAAAAGGTGTATTGTAAAAATCTGATCAATTCTAATACCTAAAAATGCATTGCCTCATTTTTACCAAACTCTGAACCGTCAGCAAAAACACATGTCTCTAGACAGTTTTCTAGTAGAAAAAAATTGGCTTTGTTACTAATTATTTCAATTATTTCATATTCTTTGAATCTAATTCTCATTTTAGGTCAACTAGTTCATTCTGAGACTAAATAATAATGAAGTTGAATAAGCATCTTTAACAATTCTACAAAAGTAACACTTTTTTTTTCAATATTTTCCAGCATGGTATGCATTATCATAGTTTATATTGATTCATATTGTTAAAGGTTGTTTCGTTTAATGAATGTTTCGCATTACGAGTGTAAATGCTTAAGATGTAAAAATTATGAGTAAAAATGTTTGTGCTCAGCTCACCATTGAAATGACCACCCCTCCTGTTTCCTCTGTCATATTCATCATTACCACCAAATCGATGATCTCCCCCCGGTCTCCCACCTCTGAATCCACCGCCACCGCGGCCCCTGTTGCGGTCAAATCCTCCCCCTCTGTCATTTCGTTTACCTAAAATAAAACACAATGCAATCTACATTTTTGAAAAATAAATAAAATTTATGATAAGAGATTATCAAAAATATTATACACTTGGATTTCATATAATACATCAGAATAATCACAATGAAACAAATGTAAAGTTTGAAAATTAAAATTCAAACTTTTTAAAAATAAAACCACGAAAATACAAAAAAAGGACCCCACAAAGTTCGACGTTCTTACATAGGCAACAAATGAAACAAAAAAATATTTTGGTTGATTTCAGGTTGAATTGAAGTTTAGTTAAGACATTTGATAAGATAACAATGCCATATTATGTACCAAAGATTTGCATAGAAAGGTTCAAATTTCCCTGTTGGTTCTCCTCTGAACTGAAGAAGCTTCCATTCAAGAAGAAAGCATGCCATAAAAGATTTAAGTTGACCAAGTGTTGGGAAGATTATTTATGTTTCTCTAGATTAAGACCAAAAGGTAGGGATCTAGCAAATACATGTTATGCTTCTTTTGTTCGATGATTTTCAATAGGTTGATTTCTTCCAGGAGGTATCCTTCATTCTGGAAAACTAGCTATATAAAAGCTGTTCTCAAGTCTGGTTCAAGGGCCCATATCTCCAATTATAGACCCATAAGCACTATACCTAAACTTTTTGAACTACTTGTTTATGATAATAGTTTAAAGTCGCTCATAAAATTTGTAGCCAACAGCATGGATTTCTGCATGGAAGGAGTATTGAATCCAACTTACTTTTATTTGTCAAAAATGTGTTGGGTAACTTGGAGAGGGACCTTCAAGTTGATGTGGTGTATACTGATTTCTCCAAGGCATTTGATACTACTAGTCATACTATTCTTAGACAAAAGCTTGTATCTTTTGGATTTTCTGGACCTTTGCTTGAATGGTTTACATCTTATATTACTGGCAGATCTCAGGTTGTTAAAGTTCGTGAAGTTGAATCAGAGAGTATTTTTGTTACTTCTGGTGTTCCTCAGGGCAGTCACTTGGGGCTACTTCTTTTTTAATTCACATAAATGATATTGCTTCTTGCTTCAAATTCTGGGATTTCCTCCTCTTTGCTGATGACTTGAAGATCTTCCACTCCATAAATTGCTCCAACGATATTATTCAATTCCAAACTACTCTTATTAGACCTGTACTAGAGTTCGCCTCGATTGTTTGGTCCCCAAATACATTTGAGGATTGCAAAAAATTGGAATTAGTGCAAAACAATTTTCTTCTATATATCTCCTACAGACTTGGATATAAGCGTGAAAGTGTCTCAGCTACTGCAATGCGATCCAAACTTGATTTGACCACTCTTGGGGCTTGCAGAAGAAAATGAATGGATGTGGTGTTTTTGTCCAGAATCATCAATGGTTGCATCAACTGCTCAGATTTGCTTGGTTGGATTGATATACATGTTTCTACAAAATCCACGAGGCAGTCCAACGTTTTTCATGTTGCATTCACTAGATACAATTATATAAGAAATTCGCCTCTACCTAGAAATGTGGCTTGGGCTGCTGGTGTGGATCTTTTTCATTATTCACTTACTCATATAAGGAAGGAAGTTGCTTTTGTTTTAATGGGTTAAGGATTAACTTTTTAACCTTTTATTTTTGTTATAAAAGGGTTTACCCGTGAATAAATAAATGAATAAATATTGAAATTGAAGAGATATTTGTAGATTTGTAGAAAAGCACAAATTAAAATATTCATCAGCTTTTAAATAAATTTTCATCAATTCAAACCAATCTTTCAATATTTATGTTTGCCTTTTTCAATTTTTACTTTACATTTTATCTAATTTCTTAATTAAAAAAAATTTATGAACAATGGAAGTTCACAAATTATAAAACATTTCTATTATTTGACACTACACATAGTGGTTCCAAAAGAGAAGCAACTGAATTCCTTTTATAAAGTCGACAGCAATAAAAATCATTTAAAAAGTATTCCTCTTATTTAGAACTGTCACCAATCTTTGTGTTTAAATTAATTGCTTATAATCATTTCAAGTCTCACGAAAGTGTGAGTCAACATGAATATGTTCAAGAAGTTCCTGTAATGTAATGTTTTATTATGTTAATGTCCATAATTATACACAAAAATTTAAGTAAATCAGAAAATAAAAACTTAAGAGGAAACTATGTGATATATCTAAACACAGAAATAAGATAATATATTTTAAAATATATATAAATTTATCATAAACTGATGCTTGCTAAAATATATGATTAAAGAGTAAACAATATGTTAAGAATATTGTTTATTTTCGACTTCATAAAATGTAAAATAAAACAGAAATAGAATCTTACTATAGGTATAAGAGAATAAGCTTGCTTACCTTCTGCAACATCAATTTTAATGGTAGTACCTTCGATATCAATCACGCCATTAAGAGAAACGGCTTCCACTAAGGCTTCTTGAGTGTCAAACTCGACATAACAAAAACCTTTAAATTTGTCTGTTTCCTTATCCTTTACTAATCTTATGTTCTTAATGAATAACTTAGGAAAGATTTTATCCACATCGCCCTGAACAAAATGAGCAGGCAAGTTACCGACATAGGCGGTATAAGGAGGTTCCGTTGGTATAGGTTTCCGAGCCATCCTTCGGCCCCCAGAATTGAAATCCCTGAAAGAGAAGAGTATTGATAAAAATAAGCATGTGCATCATACTGTGGTTTACCGCCTATATGTGTATATCAACAAAACGACACAAATCGCAATTGATTGTTAGGTTTTTTCAATACATCAATATTTAACTCATGCATTTAAGTAAAACAAAAGGAATTAAAAGCCTATCATTATATAATAATTGAATATTTACCTTGTGTCTCGTTCTTCATAACCACTACGACCAGCCATATTTTTGGTTAAAACGCATGCGCTTCCAAGATTTCGACAGTAATTTTTTCAATGTGGCCAACAAAGGTTTCATTTCTTCATTTTGAAAAGACAATCTAATGATTGTAAATCCCAATCTATATTGAAATTACCTTGTTTTCCAGTATTCAGCAATATTAATTGTGTTTTTATTAAAATTAAATATATACTGAACTATGTTGGGAGGAAAATTTTGATTGAATTTATAACTCTTTCTGAACAAATGAAAGATAACTTGTTTTTATTAGTCACAGAGCATAGAATATTCTGTGTCGTGCTCAAATTTTTTAAGGAAAACAAATATGTCCTGTGTTGTTATATGAGTTTATATATGAGGTTATATAAATTTTATGAAACGATTAGGACAATAAAGCAACCGACCACGAATGGTGAACAGACCAAAAAACGAATCTCTTGAAATTTTATAAGCCATTTAAAGAATACTATAGAATCTATAAACTACAATAAAAAAAGTATGTAGTGTCAAGTGTTGGAGGTATATAAAAGTCAAACCATTGATGGTCAACTCACGCATTCAAGTACTGCGTGCTTTATATCGAGAATGTATATGATCCTCATATTATAATGATATTTGCCAATAAATGCTTCGAAGTAGATCTTTCACAGTTGAATTACAATTATAAATATGTCACAGAATAATTTGTTGTGAGTTAGTTGTTTAGATGATCACAAAGGCCTAAGATCTAAAAGGAAGAAGATTCATATACCGTGAGAGTGAATTCATCACAGCCTAACTTCACTTACAAGCCATGAACATAGAATTGGCAACGTCATATCGGACCATTCCGGTGGACCGATCGATATTCGAACAACGGAAGTTATATTACACATAAAAACATTTATTAGCTTGTAAATATGAAGTTTGAACAACTTGTATAATTTATTGAAATATATATAAGCTATACTCTATCACTTTCAGATTTAAAATTTAAATAATAAAACATACAACACTTACCTATCTTTAGGTGGTTACGAAAATTGCAAAAGATATTAAGATATTCCAATTCAATATTGCATCGGTTGGGAGGACTATGGATTGGTAGTATCTAATAATTGTTTGAAGGTGCTTTTAATTTGGTGAAAAATCGATTTTTATTCTGACATTTGATATTTATAACGAAATTGAAATTTTGAGAAAGTTAATTTTTCAGTTGGGACCATCTCGTTAAATTTAATTGTATTGTTAAAACCAGTTTAAAATCATTAGTAGACAGTTTATTGTTATTAATAAAAACATTGACTTGTATCTCTGCATCTACTAAAATCTGAATTATTTATATACTCTATATTTGTGAACATTCGGTTGCATTTGATGGAAAATCTAGAGTGTAAAAAAAACATGCTGTTATTCTCAAAAAATTTTATATTCCCAGATTTACATATTGAAATCTTATTTTTATAGTTGGATTTTAAATCAACAAAATATTGAAATCTTTTATTAAATTTTGCTCACAATGTTCCTTCATAGTTGGATTTTTTCAATATTTTCTTTGAATGTGGACTGTTTTTGATAAGTAGAAGGGTAAATTAGGAAAAATACTTGGTACTGCATTTAAATTCAGTTTAAATTTAGCGAGTATTGCCTTTGTCGTCCCATCTCGCAAGCGATAAATACCTTCTCTAAAAACCTTCTGGAAAATGCTTGGTACAAAGTACAGAATATTTTGTGGGGTCCATGATGCCCTAGGAATATTTATTTGCCATTGATTCATTAGATTTACATCTTTGGAAAACAGAAACTGGTGGTTCGACAGTCTCGACGTAAGTTTTGTAGTTCGACTTACATTCAGGCACACAGTAGTGACTTGACATGTTAATTTTTGTGCTACCTATTATCAAGAACAAGACCAATAAGAGATTAGTTCTAAATAACCACCAAACTACTAACAAAGAACTCTACTAATTTCAAGAAAGAAAGAAAACTAGCACATAATACGTTTGTTAATGCCTGAACTACTCACTCAAAACTTCAGTAATAGTAACTATTTACATACAATTTTCAAAGGTATTCCTTAGTCTATTACTGAAAAAACAAATTAGCACTTTCTACACACTATACGTCACATAATAACACAATAACTAAAACGCGGATTTTTGTTTTCACACAATTATGAGATGGAGAAAGTTAGGTATTATTTCTACCGTTCTTTATAACAAAAAAAAGCACAACGTAAAACACAACAGATATTCCCGTTTAAATACGAAATTTTTTCACAACTTCACAACTTATTTTTGGATTTGAATGTTATTTCGCTCATTAAATAGCGATTTATTCAGCCGCAATGAGCAGAAACCATTAAAACGCCATTACAGCATCTCTATTTACATAATAACATAATATGTTACCAAATAAAATTAAAAGTGTTTCAAATATAAATAGATTCAAGTTTAAATTAAGAGAAATGTATATTGGGAATAGTATGTAAGATTATTTGTAGAGAGTTTGTATAGCAATTTTAGCTAAATAAAGTTTATATTATTATTATTATTATTATTATTATTATTATTATTATTTCTAGGACCACTTTAGAGTTGCCAGATTTCCTACTTCATGGCTTGTAAGTAGAGTTAGGCTGTGGAATTTATATTGAATCAATCGAAATTGTCATTCAGATACGAACACAGCCTAATTCTACCTACGTAACTAACTCTAAGTAAATAAAGTTAGGCTGTGGATACGAATATTTTGTAGACTATGTTCGTTATGCATATATGTACATGATTCAAAGGATCACAGGATGAAGTCTTCAAATGGACAGTTCAGTAAATGATTGCTGACCTCTGTGACAATATATATAGCGGCGGACTATAAAAGTAAGTGCTGTTTATTGTTCACCGAGATAGATATAAACCCTTAAAGTATTATTTAGAAAGATTGACTAATACAAGAAAAGAGTCACTCCTTATTGCAGCCAAGAACGTAACTACGAATTCAGATATACTGAAAGGATATACTGTTGGGAATCCTACATCAATAAAAATCCTGATTTATTAGATATTTATATTTATATTACAGATAAATTTCTCAAAATTATATTTACAAATAAGTAGGACTGGATATAGTCACGGACCACATCGCAATGATTATCACTCTGAATGATACGATAATAAATCCAATCCCACACTGCCTAAGAAGAGCTTGGACTGGAAAAACTTCAGCAAGGACTTAAATAATGAAACATTAAGTTAAAATTAAAAAATTAGGGTTGAAATAAAAACTATATACAGAAACTTGATATAGAGAGATTAGTCAGAGGGACTATCTAGAAGAACACGAGACAAATAATACAGAAATCGCCGAAAATAACTGAATCAGTGAATGGCATTGTGTACAGCTGTATAATTATTACATAACTAATTGTTCTAATAACTAATGTTTCAAGTGTACAATCTTGTTATTTATCATTATCTACTGCAATGACAAAAGAGCAAATAAATCAGCATTTCACCAAGAATTGAATATGCAAATGAAAATAAAAAATTTTATGAATAGTATTGTATAAAATATTTTATTGTATAAAATTTATGAAATAGTATGAATATTTAAGAATTTATGAATATCAATTGTGAAGCTTTCATTAGCGCGACGTGAAGTTTATGATTCACCTCTTGTATGCAGTAAGTTGAACGATTTAGAGTATTACAAGAAAATATTATGAATTTTGTTTTCTCTATATTCCTAGTAACCAAGTTGAAGTCAAACTATTTTTTAACATCCTTAAGTATATTTTCGGCCTTTTTTTCAAGTGTTTCGATTGTCAAGTTATTGCATTGACAAATAGTTGCCGTGTCATCTGCATAACTGAATATATTTTCCGCTGATCGTAGGTCATCAACATATACAATGAAAACAATCAGCTTTAACACTGTTTTCCTGCAACTCACTCAGTTTGCATGTAACGAGTGACTTTCTAAGAGTTAAGTTTTTCAGGTTGGCGGCACTGGTTGGTAATGGCATCCAAACGTAATTTTCAAAGTGAAAAAGTTTCAATATACTCTGCCATTTCATCATGAAAAGACTTACAAACGAGCAACGATTGCAAATTGTTGAAAGTTACTATCAAAATTCGTGCTCTGTGAAAAATGTGTATCGTTTGTTACGACCATATTATGGTCGTCATAATCGACCTGGTGAATCAACAATTCGTGCTGTTATCACCACATTTCGCAACAAGTTTACTTTGTTGGACATTAAATCCATTGTCTCGCATGCGTACAGTGCGTACTGAAGAGAATATTGCAGCCGTAGCGTACAGTGTTAATGAGGATCGTGAAATGTCAATTCGTCACCGTTCTCAGCAATTGGGCATGTGTTACTCAACCACATGGAAAATTTTACGTGTTGATTTGGGTTTGAAATCCTATAAAATTCAATTTCAACTACCACAACGTCAAATTTTTGGTGAATGAGCCTTAGAACAGCGTAATGAAAATCCGCTGTTTTGTCTTAACGGATATGTAAATAAACAAAACTGACGCATTTGGAGTGATGAACAGCCACATGCCATACAAAAATTACCGATGCATCCCGAAAAACGGCAGTTTGGTGTGGTTTATGGGCTGGTGGCATCATCGGTCCATTTTTCTTCAAAGACGACAATGGAATAAACTCTACCGTCAACGGCGAACGATATCGAGCCATGATACGCAACTTTTTTTTTGCCCCAGTTGGCCGAGTTGAACTTGGTTGGCATGTGGATTCATCAGGACGGTGCCACATGCCACACAGCTCGTGAAACAATGGATGTGCTGAAAGATGAATTTGGTGAGCAGCATATCTCTCGAAATGGCCCTGTGAGTTGGCCTTCAAGACTGACGCCTCTGGATTATTTCTTGTGGGGTTACGTAAAGTCGATAGTGTATTCGAACAAGCCGAACACGATTGAAGCCTTACAGGATAACATAACACGCAAAATTCGTAGGATACAGGCCGAAATGCTCGAAGAAGTGACGCAAAATTCGACCTTCCGAATGGACCATTTGATACGGAGCCGCGGACAACATTTACATGAAGTTATTATTTCTTTAAAATGTAAATGGCCAATGCCAAGTTATCAATTTCAATAGAAATTTTGAATATATGATGCAAATTGAGTGTTTTATTCGATTTAAAAAAAAACTACGCTTAAAAAATCAACTATTATTACCAACGGCAACACATTGACTTCTATCACTTAGGTGACTCAGAATCATCTCAAAGGCAACGCCTCTAATTAATCCATATATTTCAATATATATAACAATATCATATGATACTGTGTCGAAAGCTTCAACCAAATCTACAAATATACCTAAATATGGTCTCGAGTGCGTTAAGCAACTTCTGAGTAAGCCTTGCCAGAGCATCTTGGGTCGACTTACCTTCACGAATACCAAAATGTTGTTTGAAGAATACTTTTTATTTGCCGAAAATGGAAATAATATTTTATTTCATTGTTTTTTTATATTTTAGAAAAGTTAGACACTAATGAAAATGGGCTATTATTTGATGGGTGCGTTTTGTCTCCTAATTTGAATATTAGCTAAATCACGAACGCTTTAGGAAAAACGCTTTCCTTGAAAGAATTCATTTTTGACATGACAAGTTGTGTTTAAAATTAGAGTTTTAGAATTTTATCATTTTGGAAACGTTCCCGAATATTATATTACATTCTCGAAATGACTGCTACGTTCTCGGAATTATAATTATTGTTTCTAAGGGCGATTCACTCACATTTTTTCATTAAATTATTTTACAAATTCGTTGTTTTTTAATTACTGCATAAAAAAGGCTCCTGATAAAGAAAAAACTTAAAAAAGATAGTGCAGCTTATCTGCGCGAAAGAGAAAAGGCAAATGCTAGAAAACGAAAGTTTTTGGATAGATTACTGAACAATAGAAAGAAATTAAACAGGCTACGGGCAGGGAATATTATAAAAAGAAAAGGCAGAAAATAAAGTGAAGAAAATTAGTGATATGACCGACCGAGAGAAGCGAAAGCAGAGAAAGCCTCCAAAAATATAGAGAAAAGAAAAAACGTTTAGCAAATCTACTATGTAATATGACGCCAAAATCAGATGACGACTTAGCCGCAGTACCTCCAGAGAGAAGACAAGTAGGGAGGAAAGCTGTTCGAAAAGATAGGAAGAAAGCATATCGGAATATAAAAAAGCAGGAAGAAACTTTAGTTGAAATGAAGCGGAAAATTCAATCATTAAAGAAAAAACTACAATGAATAGATGCAAAAATGACAACTGTTCCAAGTCCCGAGATGATTTAACTAAAGATATTTACGTACCGCCTCAAGCCGCGACAATCGTCTGAAGTGCTCAAACGACTTTTATATGGCGGAGTATTGACTAAGCAATTGCAAGAAAAGGCTGATGCTTTACCAAATAATTCAAATGAGAGAGAAGTGTTTCATAAATGTATCAGTGAAAGCATTTTGCGGAAATACAAAATGATACATATGGCCAAGTAGATTTTATCAGCTAGACAGGAAAGAAACTATAAATATATTTAATGCTAAATTTCGCAAAATTCTTCTAAAGCAAAGTGTTCACCACAAGGTCATTGATTTCTTCGGACAAGATGAGGTACCAATGAGGTCCAATGTGCCCATCTAAGAGAGATTATGTAAATCTTAATGGTATTAAAAAACAAAGACGCGTGCTTTCAGGCACAGTTAAAAACCTGGTGTGAAAATTTGTAAAAGAAACTGGAATTGTTTTAACATACGCAACGCCATTGAGAGCAAAACCATTTTGGGTTGTAGCGCCAAAATCAAAGGATAGAGAAACATGCTAGTGTGTCAAGCCTGCAAATTTTGAAGAAAAGTTCAATAAACTAAGATACGCAAAAGAGCTCGAAGATGCGTCTATTGAGAAGTTTATAGAACAATACACTTGTGATATTAAGTCTCATGACTGGATGAATAGTTTATGTGAAAAATGCAAAATTCCGAATTTTCAGCACCGAAAGAGGTAAGAAAAAGACTTTTATGATAACAAAAAAAGGTTCTGATTCGGAGTACCGTCCAAAAACTGAAGATTGCTTTATTTGAAGATATTCCGCCTATGAAGAAACTCTTACACGGCATTTATAGTTACAATTCATTAAAAAAAAAAGATAATTTTCCTGAAAATGAGATGATGATACAGATCGACTTTTCAGAGAGCTATACTACGAAGTACGCTAATGAAATACAATCCACACATTTTAAAACACACATTAAAACTTTAAGAAGATATAATGTGATTATAGAAGATACACTTAGACTGATTTATACAAATGTTAAAACTTGATTTTAATAAGAATTTATTAGTAGTAAGAGTAATCATTCTTAAGTGCAATTAATATGGCAATATTAATTGGACGTATTATTGTCTATAATTGAAATATTCCTTTACCTTATGGTATCCATATCGTCATTTCGGTAAAATTCATGTCATTCCAGGAACGGTTGGTCATTTCCGGAAACATTACAATATTTTAATGAAATACCTATACGTTAGCTATTTTTTGAGAAGTTATAGTTTATTACATCGTAATTTAATTATGTTCATGTAGCGTTCATTCCATCATAAGAGTTCTGAATAATTTGAAATTTCTTAAATTTTATGCATGGTAATAGCAACTTTTTTGAGGCATTTTGCTTGTAAAAGATTTATTATTTATTTTTCATATATTATGAAGACATAATGTATCCATATTATTCAACAATCGATAAGTAATGTATTTTTTTTTGTAAATTATATCAAATTTAGACAAACGTTCCCGAACTGATGGTTTTCTGTAAGATATTTACTAAAAAGCAATATTAAAAACAAATTATAAAATTCATTGCGCTGCCCTGTCAAAGTTTATTAACCTACAAATATTGCAACGATATAAACCAAGAGTCATCATTTGAATTTTTTTTGGCATAAAATCAATCTTGAAATTTGCAACCTTGGTGATTTTGAGCCATATGATTTAAACATGTTCTTGATTTTTTATCAATCCCAATTCTCGTATGCGCGCGCATTTATATACGAACACCAAGCATTATCACAAAGTTACGTACGAATCTATGGAATATTTAGGAATTTATATATTTTGTCAGTCGGCACAATTAAGTACGACACAATAGGAAGCATATTATTATAATATTAGCATATTATTATTATTATATGAGAATTTTTATGATAACATAAAAGCATATAAAATGATCTGGGATCATCACTTAACTGAAATGATTCGATATCCTGAATCCGAACGTCAACATCTTTCCATTTGAACAGTAACAATAGTAACAATGTAATTGCACTTACTATTATTCCAAAATCAATCACAACTCTATAGACAATTGAAAACCCACAGCCTAACTCTACTTACTCTACGTAAGTAGAGTTAGGCTGTGGAAAACCATAAGTATAAGAAAAAAATTATATTTTTCTGTGATTCTGCTTTGTAATTAAAATAAAAGAATGGATAGGAATAGTTAATTTTCAATGTTCTGTGTTCTGCCGTGAAAAAAGTTGAAGTTTTGACATAGAGGAAACATAGTGAAGTAAGGTTAAATTTTTAATAAATTAAATTTTGTCATTTAAATATAATTTAAATAGTTAAAAATGCAACGATTCAATCTCACTTGTGTTAGTTTATTCAAATTTAGTGTAGTAAGTGTCAACTAGTTTCCAATTTAAGTAATTTGAGTAATAATTTTTCAGAGAAGTTGTTCATCAAAGATTCCCAAAAATGCTCTGGAAAATGTGATATCCGCCCATCATCAAAAAGGCAACGGCACGGTTTATGATAAGAAGCCATTCAAAATCACTCTTGAAGCTGGTAAATTATGATGATTTTAAGAATGTGGAATGTTTTTATAACTACTTAATTTTCAGGTAAAAACTACTCTTGGTGTCTTTGTGGAAGAAGTCATAATAACCCATTTTGCGACGGTACTCATAAAAATCAACAACTCAAAATAACACTAAAGTCAGTATATCTGTTTATTAACATGTCTAAAATTTTCATAAATTATGAGTCATTTAATTTTTTCATTACAGGCCTGTGAAATTTCAAGTCAAAGAAACTAAAGATTACTGGATTTGTAATTGTAAACAAACCTCCAATAGGCCATTCTGTGATGGAACTCATAAATCTGAAGCTGTACTCAATGCTACATCCATAGTTCGTCAATAAGTAGCATAAATATAGTACTATTGTAGTGAATCTTAGAACTAATAATTCAGTGATTCTTTAAGTTTTCACAAAAGTGGTGTTGGATGAAAAAACTAAAATCAAAACTGGAATAATATATACCTCCCAAATATATTTCAGCTGGATAAGACTGATTTCTTAGATTTCAAAAAAAATTGAATAACTAATATTGGTGACAATGACTACTATTTTACAGAAGAATGCTATGAAAACTCTACCAAATGGAAATGGTGGAATTCATCATGATTTGGAACATCAAGTACAGAATATAGAAGTTAATAATTATAATGAAGTATGTGGTGATACTGAAGTTAAAGAAGATTTGGAAATGTTAACTGATTCAATACAGTCAGAAGGACCAGAAATAGACATAACAATAAATAATGTTGTGTGTAGCTTTAGTGTACGGTGTCATTTGAACTTACGTGAAATTGCCCTAAATGGTACAAATGTTGAATATCGAAAAGAAAATGGTATGTTAACCATGAAGTTACGTAGACCATATACAACTGCCAGTATATGGTCATCTGGAAAGATAACTTGCACAGGAGCTACTAGTGAGGGACAAGCAAGAATTGCTGCACGGAGATTTGCTAGATGCTTACAAAAATTAGGTTTTAAGACAAAATTTAATAATTATAGGGTAGTTAATGTTTTAGGAACTTGTTCAATGCCTTTTGCAATAAAAATTAATTCATTTTCTGAGCGTCACAAGGAAGCTGACTATGAACCCGAATTACATCCTGGTGTAACATATAAAATAAAGAACCCCAAAGCTACTCTCAAAATATTTTCTACTGGAAGTGTCACAGTTACTGCCCCAAGTGTTGCAGATGTTCAAGCTGCAATAGAGTTCATATTTCCTTTAGTTTATGAATTTCGTAAAGATCGCACTGCAGAGGAGCAGTCAGCATTAGATTTGAAAAGAAGCAAACAACTTGAATTGGCAGAAAGTATGGTGATAAAGAATGCTGATGATAGTGGAGGAGAAGATAGTTGGGAGTGAGAAACAGAACTGCCTAGATTAGGAGTTTATTTATTTTCTTTAATTGTCTGATGAAATTTACCGGTGCAGATTTAAGTTCCACGTTAAATCACTTAAATAAAATACACTAAAATATTTTTGAAAAACTGATGCCATTTCAAATTCACATTCTTCATTTCATTATTTAAAATATTTATTGTTCTGTTTGAAAACCATTGGTTGATTAAATAGTTTAAATTATACTTCACAATACTTTTGCAATAAAATATTTCAGGCTCATTATAAATTTAGGAAATTCAGTGTAAAAATCGAAGTGAAAAATGTCTTAAAATTTGAAATTATTTGAAAAACGATACTTTAGAGCTTGGGATAACTGAAATAGCAGATTCTATTATTAGTATTATACCAAAGTATGAGAGAAAAACTCTGCAGTCATTGGGAAATTATTCTAAGTATTATTTTATAGGTGTTTCTTCCATAGGAAATACAATAATGAGGTTTCCTATATACTTTTGTGAGAGCAAAACATTATTACCCAGTTATACAAATATCAATAATTATTTCAGTACTGAATTTTAATGTATCACAAGTAGCATAACTGAATAATTTTTTCATGTGAATAACCAGTATTTGTGAATTGTTTGATTTTATAAATTTCTCTCAAAGATATGGCTCACGTTGAGTTTCCTCATCTTGGATAATACATTATGTATATTTTTAATACCATCATTCTTTCTCGTTAATTGAAAATTAGTCTAAAATTGTTTTTTCAAGAATATGAATAAGCCATAATTTTATAATTACAGGCTTATGAATTATTCTTTTGTCATTTGCGCTTCAAATTATTCAGAAATTTTGAATATGATTTTTCCATTTTCCACTGGTATTTTGCATTGCTGAGAATAAGTCAGTTTACAATTTCTCTGAAACACCAAAAAAATTCAGGATGATACTTATTTCAAGGGTAGTACTATATCAAATATGCTATAGCTTTATTACTTAAAATCACCTTAATTTCTTTTTTAATAATTTCATATATTATTTGAGCCAGAGTATCTTGCAGTGATTCTTTGGTGAATCAGCAGAACAATGGAGTGTATTGTTCTGCTCTTGATAATTCTATAAAAGCAAACTATAAATGTATGAATAGCTATCAAAAATACAGAATTTGAATTTATGCTATTGAAGAAACTTGTTATAACTATGAAATTCTTTATGTTAAGTCATTAGAGAAGATTGTGAGTATATCAAATATGTATAATGACCAAAAAAAGTGTTTTTGGCAATTTCATCATTAAGTTCATATTTTTAAAATATTTTTTATCCTTGATTTTTTTGGTGTATTGTAGGTTATATTTAATTAATTTCACGATGTTCCAAAGATTGGGCTACATTTATGAAGTCTCTTATGTAGGTGTTATAGATATATGTCACTCTGCCTCTAGAGTTAAAATATTCATTTCCTTTTAAATTAAAACTATTGTAATGTACGATAATTGCTTTGAATAAATATTCAGTTTTGATGTAGTATTGATCTTTCAGTTCCATATGCTGCTGGATAATTTTACTAAGCTTTCTTTCAATTTCTATATATATATATATATATATATATATATATATATATATATATATAAGTTTTTATATATAACATATTTTAATATGAAAAAGTTTATTTCTGTTATATTACAACTTTGTCAAAACTAATTAGTAAAATAAAACTAATTAGATTAGTTTTGACAAAGTTGTAATATAACAATCCCTTGAAACGTCAACAGAAATAAACTTTTATCATATTAAAAAGCCTGTTAATTTGAAACTTTCAAAATAAATACCTCAAACAGGATATATATAATCAATTTCAAGAAATATATATATATATATATATATATATATATATATATATATATATATATATATATATATATATATATATATATATATATATAGAAATGAAGTTTTTGTGCTTATGGCACTGAATGAAATATTTAATTATCTAGCTCTACTACTATAACGTTCTTTTGGTGAATTTGTATTTTCCGAATAAATGTTCTAGTGTTCATGTATATATATATATATATATAAAATTAAAAAATTTTTTCGTGTTACCCAATCACGTGCGGACATGAAGAATGTATTATTATTTTTATAATGATATTTATATATATATATATATATATATATATATATATATATATATATATATATATATATATAATTATAAAAATAATATCTTAACGATCATTATAACAATAATAATACATTCTTCACGTCCGCACGTTGTTGGTTAACACGAAAAATTACTCTACTGAAAAATTAATACATCTGGGAGGAAGGGTGGGTGTGCACTCACTTTCGCATGCAGTTTCAAAGACGACAATCTGAGCGTCGAATAACTAGCTTGACAAATGAAAAAGTTGTTAGATATGAATTGAAGTTGCGTCTCGGAGTGGAGACCTCAGTAGCTTAGCGGTCAAAAGCAGAGGGGCGTAAACCTGAAGATATCGGTTCGAATCTAAATCGAGTTCGAAAACTTTTGAGATGTGATATCAATTCTCAATATAAAAATAATAATGCATTCTTCATGTCCGCACGTGGTTGTTCAACGCGAAAAATTACTCTACTATATATATATATATATATATATATATATATATATATATATATATATATATATATTTATTTATTATATCTTGGAAAATAGAGGAAAAATAATTAACAAAAAATTATTGAACAGAATTACTTTTATTTTTCATGTATGAACAGCTCTCATAAAATTATGTTGTACTTTGTAGAGTTCACCTTTTGTCTAAGATCTTTTGTTTTGCCCTATTATAAGAATGTAAATTTTTTTGTTATAATGGATTATTATAAGTATTGTTCTGTTCTGCCGTTGACACGTGTTTCGTGCTTGTTGGCTCTCTTCTGAACAGCGTCGCCAAGTTCAAGGTACGATCTCGGCGAGAGATACCGTAAATATTGAATAGTGTCCGCAAAGACCAAACCTCCCAACCCGGAGAGTTCATGCGGAAGTCTAAAAGTATTTGCAGGAATGTTGTTTTTTCCATCTCCAGGTTCGTACACCTTAAACTTGGCTACGCCGTTCTGAATCGAGACAAGAAGCTCGAAATACGTGTGTCAACGGCTTCTTCCAGTTGCGGGTTGGAAGCAGCCGTTGACTAATAACTAATTTTACTTTCGTTTACATATATTTGCAATCGTAACTGTCTTCATTCGTTTTGCATTTCCCATGATTAAAAGAAACGGTAAGACCAAATTTTATTAATTATGTTATTTGGATTGAGTGCTTCTAATAGCTATTGAAAATAAATAAAACAAATGAATTTGACTTTTAATTTTCATTATATTCATAAATATAATTACGTATAATTCACCAACAAATCTGTTTTAAAATTGGTAATTGAATCGACAGTTTGTCATGCTCGATTGGAATGCACATACATCATACGTGGGAATATGTTTTTAAACAGTTTAGAATATTATATATTATTGTCAGGAAGTATATTACAAAACAATATAATCTTCATTAATTGAAAAACATTGTTCCTGTTTAAACAGAATATCCATCAGTCTGGAATACTACGGGATATTGAATCATAAACTAAATTGTGTATGTAATAATTTACTAAATCCCACTATAAAGAATTATATATATATATTTATATATATATATATATATATATATTTTAATATATATATATTTGATATATATATATATATATATATATATATATATATATATATATATATATATATTATATATATATTATATATATATGGAATATGAACCACATTAATTTTAACTCACTGATACAATACTAGATGATGATTTCTCTTGTAAAAAGGTAGAACCTTATTTTCACATATCCCGTTACAAGAGGAATTATTGAATTATATATATATATATATATATATATATATATATATATATAATATATTTATATTTTCTGGATGTATATATATATATATATATATACATCCATCCAGAAAATCAAATTATTTTCATACGAAAGTGGTGAAAAGCAAATATAACCAACTCTAAAATAATTTTTAAAATGATAGAATTATTTTGATAGAAACATAAGTTTTTATAAGATTAAATGATTTAAATATGGGATTACAGGAAGCAGATGCCCAAGAAGAAAAAATAGTTTATATTTCTATTGCAATAATATAATTATATCTCCTAATTTAATATATATGTACAACCTTGGTGATTTACTTTATATTTTACAAATATCTTTTGCTGTTTCAAAAAGACTGCAAGATTGTTTTGCTATGTGTTACTAGAACTTGTATTTTCCTGGGATTTATCCTTCTGATTTGCCAAGTTGGCAAACTCTAGATCTATTCTTTCTTTTGCCCGTACTACTTTGGATTGTAAGTAAAATGAACCACATCCAGTTGTTTTATCATTTGCTTTAAATAGAGCGTCATAACGCTTTTTTACTTCCTCTTTTTCTAAATTTTTTACGTTTAGGATTTGTTTAGCTTCATCTAAAGACAGTCCTACTTTGTGATTTGTTATTCTCTCAGTTCTAGTCTTGCCATTTCCCATGCGTCGTGCTGCTTCTTGAGATGCTTCAATTTCTTGTTTTATCGCCCTCGCGAACGCTCTTCCGATTACCTGTGCCCCTGTTAATATTATTTGAGCTAAGTACTTCGCCATTCCGATATATTAAAGTTTTATCCCGCAATAATTTCATAACCTACGAAATCGAAAAAGTTCTAAGATTTTGACGGAATATCATATAGGTTATACATAGAAGTCATTCAAATATATATCTACAAACAAATTGTGCTATGTTTCTATGACTTTTTGCCCAGTAGTTCATTAGTTCAGGTTGGTATGCATATAAAGAAGGTCTATTAAATCGACACCAATCTGTCAGTTTTATTATTGTTTTATAATAGCACCAGCTTCATATTATTTTCTCATTTAATTTTTCCTTGTTGTTTTATTTTATTTGTTCCTTCACATACATTGAATGCAATTATTCTTTATTAAATAAATGCTTTTAATAAATTAAGCTAACATAATTTGAAAAAAACGTTTACTATTTCTAATATGTAATACTTGTATATTTGTAAGATAAAGGAGTTGAAAAAAGGGGATTCCTATTATAAATAACGTAACGGCACTGACCGGCCTCCTGTGAAAAGCTGTGAAATAGAACGTGTGATTCCATTGAATCGATAATAATTGAATAATAATAATAATGATATTAATAATAATAACAATAATAATAATATATTATATTTATCCCTTAGGTATGACAACAATATATAGGACATGTCATCATACAAAATTTAAGCATACTAGCTAAGAATTCAACAAATATCAGTGGAAAAATATTCTTTTAAATCATAAACACAAAAAGTCGACAATATTTCTTTCATTGCTCTTTCTAAACTTATTCGATTCATGTTCATGACCCCATTGTTAGGTGATTGTAGAGCTTCATACCTACATATGTTGGCGACAATTCGTACTTACCTGTTTTGTGTAATGGAATACATATTGTGTTCATCTGCCGTGTTCTATAACCATGGAAACTAGAGAGTTTATCAAAATCTGACAGTTTTTGGCGAACAAAAAGCAAACAATTAAGAATGTAGATGCAAGCTCACGTAATAATCTTATATTGTACAAATATCAGACGACAAAAGTCAAGAGGTTTCAAGTTAAAAATGAGGCGAATATTCAGTAAAAACTGTATTGGATCCAGATGAACCAACCCAAAGAACTATATTATAGCTCAGGTGACTGTAAACTAATGCATAATAAGTTCTGATCAAGCTCTGCAAAGGTAGTACGTGCTTTCGGCGACCAAGTGCAAAAAAAGATTTGTTAAGCTTCTTACATAGTTGTTCAATATGACTGTCCCATTTCAGATTACAATCAACAAATAGTCCCAGAAATCATGCTGTCGGCTTCATTCGGCGGTCACGAAACCTTACAACCTGGAATATCTGAGCTGAATTCACGTAGTTTAAAAAGTAATAATTCAATTTTACTGAGATTTAGCATGAGTGAATTTCTATAACCTGTCTGAAAATGATTAAACCAGTCTCTCACATTCCTTCATAAGCCATCAATACTTTTAGCTGATATGACCACTGACGTCATATCGGCGAATAGGGTAACTGAGTCAACATTAATAAATTCGGGTACATCATTAACTAATAATAGAAAGATAAATGGAGCCAAAACGGAACCCTGAGGAATACAATTTTTACAATTCAACAAAAAATGAGATCCAGTCAAGAAATACTCCTCTAAAACCCATACTGTACAATCTGTTTGTAATAAAATTGAATTGAAGTAATGCAAATGCATGAGTCTCTTCAAAAACATGGTCTGATAAGTCCTATAACATATAAACCTTCGTCTAAACAGTTTTAGATAACTTAAAAAATTGACAAGCAGCACTTTGCGTGGATTTTCCATGTAGAAAACCATGTTGGAAGTTATAAATTATAGAATTTCTGTCTAGATAATTGATCATTCTACTATGAACGATCTTCTCGAATACCTTAGATATACTACTCAGTAACGAAATAGGTCGATATTTTACAATATCAGCTGAATCATCCTTCTTATGTATTGGTGTAACTCTAGCTAATTTCAGAGCCTCAGGAAAACTAGCTGATGTAATTGACTGATTGAATAAATGGGAAAGGTGTGCTTAAGTCTAAGAACTAATTGCTTCCATCATTTTGGAAAGCCTAAATGATCAAAAAGATAAGTTATATACTTTTAAGAAAACTAGAAAATTAACAGACAGGAATGTTGAAATTATGAGACGAAAACTCAAAATTTGATATGGCTTAGATAATGTTGGGGAAGGAGGTTCAGTATTCGAACGGTATAGTGACCCTTTAACGATTTCGGCTTAATGATGCTAGTGGTATCAATTCCCACATTATTCATGGGTCGATCAAAATAGGCATTATAAACTGTAGGCCCAACATTTGTACAAGCACTTAATGCTTCTGAAAGCAACTATCATTCATTAAAATGTGAAGAGTGTCTTCTGTGAATATCGAAATATCGATGATATACCATAGAAATAATTTCCTGTATTAATTGGATACTTGAATAGGTGACAATATTCTACATTAAAATAGAAATGTACATACAGTAGTGGATCTGAAAAACTAATAGAACATTTTTCACACCTTTTCACGATATGAAAAAGATTATCTGAATTTGTATACGGAAACAAAGAGAGAATATGGTGAAACTATCAACTCGGCCAAGCAACTATACTGTAAGAATACATTTCAAAATTCTGACAATAAAATGAAAACATTGGCTGGAACTTAAAAATTAATTGAAACAACCCACAATGGAACCTTCTATGGAACAACCTTCTATGGAACCGCGATTGGTAATTCATTGATTCAATAAGAATTTCACAAGTAGTTTTTATATATTTGAAAGGACAAGTGAAGATATAATACATACCGTGAAAAAGCTCAAATACACATTATTATCAGCAGGATATACTAACAAATTAAATAGCGAGCAGAGTATTGAAGAAAGTTATATACCTAGTGGCTGAACCTTTAAGGATATAGGATCCGCAGTATTAGGCATATATACAATAGCTCTAAAAACGAGTAGGCGTCATTCCAGTATATAAAACAGTCCAGTAGAGGAATTGAAAAACTACACATCAATTAACATTCTAACAACTTTCTATAAGGTCTTCAAAAAAGTTCTGGCAGAATGACTGCTGAGATTTTTCAATGAACAGAATATTTAACTCATGTAAATATGAATGTTTCCATGGAAAAGATACGCATAATGCTATATTTCTACTGGGAAATAATTCAGAATAGGGAGATTCTTATGATCCTGTTTCTGGACCTGTCGAAGTAATCGTCTGTGTTAGTTATATGGCATACATGATGACTAATTCACGCTGATTAAAAACCACTTAGAAAATAAAGAACACAGTTTACCTACATATCAAAGCATTGTCCAATACTCACATGTCATATATCTTGGTTAGCAGAAGAGTAACGCAAGGATATGTTATATATATATATATATATATATATATATATATATATATATATATATATATATATATATATATATATACGAATTCGACAGGGATATCTCTAACCAGCAGGCTCTCGGACCGGTAGAGACAGAAGATGCGCTGCTAATTAAATCAGCGGCTCTCAAGGTGGGAGGATATCAAACTGGTCACAAAATTTCCAAATTAACTGAACGAAACGAAAGCACTCCAAGATAAACGCAGAAAAATGAGAGCTTCATTGAGAACTTGAAGCCAAAGGAACGAATATCCGTCACTGAGTGCACTTGTAAAGAGAAAAGTCAAAGGGGATGTTTGGAAATGCAACACAACAAGAGCGAGGCAGGCTATAGAAGATCCAAGAAGCTATAAGAAAGCTATCCAGAAGAATATGATTGGGAAACATGAGATAATCGCGCTTAAAAATTCAAGCGGAGACAGAATTACGAAGAAATCCGAAATTCTAAAAATCCGGAACTCTATAGCGATAACCAGATAACCATAATCATGTTTAGATAATATCAGATGAAGAGCCACCGAAAGTTCATATCAGAAACGAGAACTGAAATTGAATCGTTCAAAGCCGGCACCTCTTCAGGTGAGGACGATCTCACAGTGGACGTTATCAAGTCAGGGGACCCAGTACTTTACGGCATTCTATCGAGGCTCTTCAGTGACTGTTTGAAAACCAGAAATATTCCCACCTCGTGGAATAACGCGTCCATGATTTTGCTCTATTGGGGATGCGGAGGATCTGAGGAACTACAGACCGGTAAGTTTACTCCCCACAGCATAAAAGATCTTAATGGAGATAATTACTAACCGCTTATCGGGAAAACTGGACTCATATAAGCCAATAGAACAATCAGGCTTCAGGAAGTCATACAGTACAATGGATGACATTTTCACCATCCGCGAAGTGATATCGAGATGCAACGAATATGCAATTCTTCTAAATAAAGAAGGCATTTGACCTGCTTATAACTCTAGCTGCAACCACCTCATTACTGAGGATAAGAATACCAATTTGCTATACCGAGCTGATCCAGAATGTATACAAAGATGTACACAGCAACCATCAAAATAGACGAGTACTCGGAAAAATTGCTAATAATAGGAGGCGTTAGACAGAGAGACCAGTTTTTCCCAAAACTGTTCTCTCTGCTTTGAAGTGTATGTTCCAGAAGCTGGACTGGAGCGAGAAAGGAATCAAGATAAATGGCCGCTACCTTGAGGTTCGCTGACGATATAGTCCTGTTCTGCCACGATGCTACCGATCTGCAAGAGCGCATCAATGAACTGAGCACAGCGAGCAAGGAAATAGGTCTGCAAAAAAACACCGCAAAAACAAAGATGATGCTGAACCCTTTTTGCACCAGAGAGCAGATGAAGGTGGACGGATCCACATTAGAAATAGCAGCGTCTTCCACATATCTGGTACAGATTGTCACGGGAGACGGGGATATTACACTGGAGATCATGCAAAGAACCAGAACAGCTTGGGGTACTGTTGGCGGACTGAAACACATCTTCAAATCAGATATGCCACTATCCTTAAAGAGCAAAGTGTTCGACCAATGCGTATTATCAGCGAAGACCTACGCAAGTGAAACGTGGACCTTGAAATCTTCTCACATCCAGAAGCTTCGAACAACCCAGCGGAGTATAGAAAATACACGATGGGCCTAACCATACGAGATAGAATACACTGCAGCTGAATAAGAGGTACAACAAAGGTGAAGGATGTCGTGGAGTGTGTAAAAAGGTCGAAGTGGAAATGAGCAGGGCAACTAGCCCGAACAAGAGATGAGCGTTGGTCAGCTGCGGTTGGTGATTGGGAGCCCAGATATAGGGTAGAACCAAGAAAGCGCCCCCACGATCGATGGGATAAGGAGCTTGTGGATTGGCTTGTCGTTGACTAGCAGAGAGAGACTGCCGATAGGGAATCTTGGTAAAGACAGTGGGAGGCCTTCGTTCTGCAGTGGACGGACAGAGGTTGATGATGATATATATATATATATATATATATATATATATATATATATATATATATATATATATATATATATATATATATATATATATATATATATATATATATAATATATATATATAAATATATCATATAATATATATATATATCAGGGAGTTGTGAGACTAAATTTCAAAATAAAACTCTCAGGGAGTTGTCACAAATTTTGTCACAAATAAATATATAAAAGAAATATACAAACACAAATAAGATACAATTATTCAATCATTCGAGATTCAGCTGTGTTTGCATACGGTCGAGTGTACAGGTGCTAATTCCATTATATCGAAATCGGTTTTTGAATCATTCTAAGTGATAAAGTAATCTGTACTGAATCAGTTCTAAACTTTGTCCGCCCGACCCAGGTTGTATACCGTCCGTCTACATCTAAGGCCATAGCGAACTTATTAATTGACAATTAATTCGAAATGGATCATGAAGCGTCCAATCCATTGGCCATTGCTGTGAGTTCGTCCCATAACAAAATTAGTAGTGAAATTTCTTTACCTTCAAATATGGTATGTGAGAATTTGTTAGAGAAAATCATTGTCGAAAAAAGTAATAAAAACCCTTCCTCAAACAATAACTTCCTCAAACAAACAATATAATTGAAACGTGACAGTTTATTAAGATATCAATTATCTGATGTAGGTCCATATCTTGCTTACATAGATTCGGTCGATTCTAGTATACAAAATTTGTCTCAAAGATAGTAGGAAAATTAATATTCCGAAATGATAAGAAAAAATTGCTGAGAATATAATTAATATCAAAAAATCTGGCATTAAACGCGTCGTAGTTGAAATGGGAACATCCATAAGTGCTAATTTACTTTTATCGTCGAATATTCTGAAAGATAGCAAATTAGAAGCACATGTTCGTTTATTTTTGCTGCTTTGTTTAGAAATAAATTTAGGACGCGTAGATTTGGATGTAGGCATAGATGAACTCAAATCGTAAATTAGCTCAATAAGGGGAGAAGTTTGTAATATTACAGAAGCCAGAAGATTGAAAAGGAGGGTAGTAAATGAAAATAAATCTGTCCAATATGTTCCAACATCATCCGTCAACTTTTAGAGGACAACGGTTACCTTCTAAAGTTGATCTTTTTGGTTGCATTCGTGAAGTTAATCCTTTCCTTCATACAGTGGTTCAGTTTGGCAAATGCCTAATATATGGCCATTTAGAAGTTTTATGTAATGGCTCGGCTAGATGCGCAAAATGCGGTGATAATCATGACAGTCAAAATTGCCTTGCGCACAAATTAAATTGTGTACATTGCCAAAGAGAACATCTTTCTAATGATAGGTCTAAATGCCCAGTACCTATATGAAAAACAAAAGAAATTAAACAAAAAATGGCTGAAGATAATATATCTTTTAAAGAAGCCTTCATTAAATTGTATCAGTCATATGCTAATAAATATCTACCGAAAATAAAAATGGTTGTCATATTCTTACTTATTCGATATGTTTTTCGAATAATAGTTGTTCTAACAATGAAGTTGTTTTATCTAAGAAAAGAAAAGAAAAGCAAATGTCTCTTCCATAAATCAAATCGAATTACTAAAAACTATTAATCAAATCATCTCTATTTCCCACTCTCAACTTGGAAACGGAATGTGCATTAGAGAAAATCCAATAATGTTTCAAATCCCATAATAGGTGAAACTTCTAGTAGTGATCTTCTAGATACAATTTTTAATATAGTTCTAAAGTGTTTTTCAGATTTAAGTGGTTCAAATTATTCAGCTTCCGATAGATCTCTTGAATTTTCTCTGATAAATAGAATTAAAAACTTTTTCAACAATGACTCCAGAAATTCGAATACTACAATGGAATTCTAGATTCATTTTAACAAATAAGGGTCAACTAGATCATTTTTGGAGGACAGCAATATCGATATAGCTTGCATTAGCGAAACTTGCCATCAATTTCAATTCAATTTCTCGATCAAAGAATTCAATACATTCAGGAAGGATAGAGTTCAAGGTAGAGGAAGGTGCGTTCTTCTTCTTGTAAAATAGAAATTCGCTTTCGAGTTAATTTATGGCATGAATTATTCTGTTGAAATGGAAGTCATTTCGCGACCCTCAGGGGGTCGCGAATATAAACTAGATCATTTTTGGAGGACAGCAATATCGATATAAAACTTGCCTTCCCACCCAGGGCTAACATGTGGCAGCGAAATTGGAACAAATTTTTCCAATCTATCAATGAAGATTTCGTAATATGCGGCGATTTCAACCTGCGCAGTCATATTGGGCATCTAACCAAGATAGCAAATTCGGATCGGAACTAATAGCAGTTATAGTGAAAAATAATTGTTATATATCGAATAATGGAGAATCGACGCGTATTCTTAGACCTCCTGAAAATATTTCTGTGATTGATTTAACCATTACGGAGAGCTCATTTTTTCCATTTGTTGATAATTGGAAAGCGGAAACTATTTCTTTAGGGTCAGATCATTTTCCAATCAGATTTACAATAAAATCAAGGGATATTCTGCAAAGAAATATAATTTCCAGTCCGAAATTTAATATCAGAAAACCAGACTGAGCGAAATTTTCTAATATTCTGTCAGAAAAAACGAAGAGCTAGAGACTAAGAATATTCAACATTTACTGAAGGTCTATCAATGCCATGTCATTCCTCTATCCCAACTCACAAACATGAAAGGAGTTTTAGCAACACTAAATGTTGGTGGAGGAATGGAAAAAGTACATTATTATTCCTCTTTCAAAACAAAACAAAAATCCGAGAATAGCTGACCTCTAACGTCCAATTTCATTAAGCTCTTGTATTTTGAAAACCTTCGAAAGAATAATCAAGTATAGACTGGAATGGTGGGTAGAATCAAACAATAAATTTCCAAAAACTCAGTTTGGCTATCGTAAAGGGTTCTCGACTTATGACAGTGTTTCTCATTTAATATCTGATATCAGTATTGCGTTCACTAAGGGTGAATATTTGATGGCTCTATTTGCTGAGAGAGAAAGTGGGAGAAAATGTCATGGGACCAAGGATCACCACTTTGGGTCTGCTACAAGGAAGTATTTTAACCCCTATTTATACGTCATACTTTATCACAGACTAGAAAAAATATTAAATAACCTAATATCAAAATTCTCCTATTCGCAGACGATATATGTTTATATGTCCACAATAAAGATTTAGTTGAATGCCAAAATTCATTAAATGACGCGACAGCCATAATTGAACTTTAATTTTCTTTGCACGATTTTTTTTTATTTTGGCATGGCTTAGAATGAAAAATTTCATATTATTCTTAATTTTCACCCTTAGACGATCAACCCCTATTTTCCATTGCGATTTTATTTTTTTTATACTACCCACAGATCCGCAAGGGTTGCTCAGAGCTGCCGTTTTTCTAGCATCTTGAATGTTCAGTGTATCAATTTCCACAACTCCACCATCTTCACTTTAGTTACTACTCCAATCATTTTCGATAACTTTTCTAAGGTCGTCCTCATCCTGAATATCATTTATTATTTTTTGAGGCAACGATGAAGTCGAAAGTTCTAGTCTAGGCTCTATACCAAATAAGGCATGGTAAGGCGATTGTTTTATTCCTGAGTGGAAGGTACGGTTTTTCATGAACTGGACACATCTTAAGCCCTCCGACCATTTCGTTAAATTGTTGTCCGTCAACCAATATCATGTTCTCTATATCTTGATTGGCGCATTCAGCGGAACCCTTTGATTTGAATCCACTTTTATCTTTTCAAAACACGAGCAACAACTAGCACGTCCTCAGTTCAAAGCAGAATGAGCGTAACTTGGCAACTGAGAACGGTGGGCGACGCGCGGGGGATGAGAAATACGATCAGGGGATTCCCTGAACGCACAGGTCTAAACACGTACTCGCTTAAACATTTCTGACTGAGTAAATTAGTACCTACTAGGCCGAACTAGTTTATCCTGAAGTGTACTTTTTATATTAGGCTCAACCAGTTCCTCCTAGGTTGAACTAGTTTCTCCTAGCGCCCTTAGGGCAGACCAGTTTGGCCTAGTCTGTACCGGTTTATCTGATCGCATATAGAATGAACTAGTTTAGTCTAGGCAAAACCAGTTTGACCTAAAATCGGGTTTGGCCGGTAACATATATAAATATTTCACCTGTCGACGTGTGCAATACAAAGTGCGGGTACGTATGCACCGGAAAATTATGAAATATTGCATTATACCAAATTTAACGCATTTTCGTTATACATAAAGTAGGTGTCAATTTGTTTATTGCAGACAGAACATCTCATATATTATTCTACATTTCAATTCAATATGAACACAACTATTTGATGGATGTCCCACGGGTATTTTATGATAGCCAAAGCTAACTTGAATGAAATAATTTCGAGGATTTTCATATGATGTGAAACATCCAATTATACTTCTCATACACTTAATTCTTTAAAACGAAAACAAATTATTCATATTTATGAAAATCATTTCATATGAAAAATCGAATATTGAGATCTTATAGTACGAGAGCTAGCAACGTCGGGTAAACAAGCATTTCCGGTTGGCCAGTTTTTAGATATGCTATCTCTCTCACTCTCCCGGACGTCATACGGGCGATCTGGCTGGCGGTAGTGGTTGCGTTCGTCAGTGCGCATCCTACCTGTACAGGTAAAATATCGATTTTTCAAATCATTTTAAGAAGTTTTGTTTTTCTTTTATTATTTTTGATGAAGTTTTTGCAAAATTAATCTATTATTGCCAGATATTTTTACTATTGATTAAACCGTGCCAGACGATAAATTTGGATTGAAAAATTTTTATTTCAAAATATTTGAGTATGGCTGAAATTTTTATATGATGTTATTTAAGTATCTAAAAACCTAAAATTAATTTTCCAAACAATAATTCGATTGTTAAACCTTCAGCCAGACCGATTTAAAAGTGATGAGGTGTCATTTTGCTTGGTCTAGAAATAGTTGTCGAATAAATTACAGCGAAAAAATTTGAATCTATTGAATTAATGTGTGGATTAATATCACATTGAAATAATTTCAGCCATACTGAAATATTTTGAAAAAAAGTATTTTTTAATGGAAATTTAGCTTCTGGCACGGTTTAATCAACAATAAAAATATCTGGCGATAATAGATTCATGTTGCAAAAGTCCAACAAAAATTATAAAACAAAAACAAAACCTCTTAAAATGATTAGAAAAATCGATATTTTACCTGTATCTACATGTAGGATGCGCACTGATGATCGCAACCACTACCGCCATCCAGATAGACCGTATGATGTCCGGAAGAGTGAGAGAGATAGCATATCTGAAAACTGGCCTACCTGAAATTCTCTCTCAAAAACGTTGCTAGCTCTTAGACTATTAAAGAAAATAATTATTTTGATAGATGAAGGCATAGATAATTTTTGTACTGGCTTATATTTCTATATCTATAGATGTCAGTCTGACATGTTTTTGAAATGATGTTTCACTTTCAAAAATGGCAAGTCATAAGGTAATTGTGCAGGTATTTGAAAATTACCAGAAGGCGCGAATAACTTTCGTTCAGCAGATAGCGGAGTTGGCTCTAAGGCAGCAAAATGTAGAAGTTCTGGACACTGGAAATATCTTAGGTAAGCACTGATCAGTATATAAGTCAAATTTTTCATGGATGTTTTGAGGAATCTATATAAGTCGATATGAACTCACTTCACTACAATTCGAAAAGTTTTTCTGGAGTTTTCCCAAGTAACTGCACAAAAAGAATTTGAATAATAAGTGAGGATCAAGATTTCAAGACACCTCATATACGCGTCGCATCACTACTCTGAACAAACATGATAAATTTTTCTTGAACAGACGAATGAAATTTTGTTGAAACGGACTATATACGTCAGTATATAGTCCAGTCGAATAAAACATCGAAGCTTACAACAATTTTCATATAGTGAAAATTCGTATGAAAATTCAGAATTAGGTATAAATGAATTGTGAAAAGTCCATCGATCCCACCTGTGCAAAACATTTTATTCATGATAAAAGTTTGCAAAAATGTTTCCTGTTTTTCCAATTAGAGATTCCAAGGAAGATATTACAATGTAGATATTATCCAATTCTCTGCCAAAAACGTTTTCACATGGGTATTCACGAGTTGGTTTTGTTATTTTTGCGATTTAGCGGCTTCGAGAATTGAAAATAATATTTTATGAACTAACTTGACTAGACTGAAAAAAAATGAGAACGAAAATTCCCAACACACGGAATGAAACCTGAGAAACAAAAATATTTTTTCATAATATGATATGTGAAATTCTAAGAGTGAAATATAAATATGTATATAATGAAATTGAATGATATATTTTTTTATGATATTGGTTAACTACTACCTACGACAGTAACAAGCAAATTCAGAAACATTAATTGTTCTGTGGCACTTTTTCATTCTAACAAATTTTCGTTTCTTAAAAAAAAGATGTAAGGCCATGTCCAATTGCTTCATGAACGTTCAATTCTAAGACTCTGGAGCGAGTACTTGTTCTCTGATGTTTGACAGGGGAGTTTTTGGGATTATATCAGTGGATGATTGAAACAGTCTTAAAGATGCTCATGTGCTACTGTTTCTGCACTCGCACTTCAAGTTCTCGATATTCAGAATTTTTATAAGCATTCATCTCAACTAGGTTGTTCGAATTTGAAATGGCCAACTCGATTAAAGTAGTTTCCAGAGTTTTTTGCTCTTTTGCCAACCAGAACAAGATCATGCCTATTTTGGAGAACTGGTTGATCAGTCACGATAGTCTGTTAGGAGTAAGTCTAGACAGGTTTTTCTCCAAAATTGGCTCTGGATGTATGTAGTTGTAGTAAGGTACATTTTCCTTTTGTAAAATATGTAATTTTTGCGCTAGCTCTTGATGCACATTCTTTCCTACGTCGTCATGCTCTCTTTGTATTCCGTAATACAAATATTTTTCCCCCTTAATATGTGCTGAATTGTCTTTTTATGAAATCGTGTAGGCTTTCACGGCCGGTGTCCATTGTGAAACATGGTTTCACAATTGTCTTTTTATGATTTGGAATCCGTATAGGCACCAGTCGTCCGTCACTGGTGGATCTTTTACAATAAAAATACATTGAACCCATAAGGGACGAAATATGAGAGAATAGCTAGGAGAATGCCTTCTGTTTAGTGAAACATTCTGCCTGAAACGAACCAGTAGTTCGATGCTTCTTTGTAGATATTTTCCTTAGCGGTCTCATTAAAGGGCCTCCTCTGTAGCGTTTATCTATCCAACTCTGCAGCTTTTCTTTGTAGAGTTTATGATAACTTGTAACCTGACCTCCGCTCAGTTTCAAAGAGTGGAGTCATTTATTTAGTGAAATCACTCTGTGCAGTTGTGAATCGACAGACTTTCTGTGGAAATAGGCACGGAGATCCACTATTTTCTGACCCAACAAGTTACCCATAGCTGCCAATCCTCTACAGGTCTCATGTCTGGGTGGAGAAGCCCTTCCAACTTCATTTTTTGGGTGGTGATTATTGAAATGGTGTTACCGAATTTCCGATCTTTCGCGGCAGGTGGTCACCTTTCAGCATCTCTTCCACACAATTCAGTGCAGGTTTCTTCTTTCATTACTTCCATCATATTTTCTTCCTTCGACCACGGTCGATTCTTTGGGACTGATTAGTTCCAATGTATTCAAGGTGTTTTCCTCTTGCATTGACTCGATATGTTCGCCTTTTCGCATATGAAATTCAGGAGGAATTTTGAGGAAAACCAGGAGGATGTATTTTGTCTCTTTTGACACTCAAGGTATTTATTTATTTGTACTAAAACGCATTATTATATCGGAGGAGAATTCATCTACAATATCAATTATTTGATCCAATTTTTTCTTATTTCTGGTCATTAGCTTTAGGTCGTTCATATATAATAGTCTATTCACTTTTATGATTAAGATTTGATAGAAAATCTTTTTTGGTAGAGGTCAATCTGCGCGACAGAGGATTCATTGCCAAGTAGAACTAAAGAAGACTCAACGAATGTTCAGTCTATCTAATTATCACCCTATGTATGGCAACTGTTGGAATATTACAGTTGACTCTATTAGGTGTATTGCGTGGTCTTCCACGTAGACACAGCATGCTCAGGAAGTAAATCACAGAGATGTCAATTTTGTAGATTTTCATCACCTGAATCAATCATGAGGTACGGAATCGAATGCTTTTTTGTAATAAATGGAGTAGACTTGATTGTAGATTATACAGTCTTGGTTACAGAGACTATAATGAGTTATTTCCTTCAACCCATATCGGTTTTTCATGGATCCCTTCTGTTGATCAGTAATAATATCATTTCGTTCGCAGTGTTCATATATTACTCAGCAATACAAGATGTAATAATTTTGTATTACATTGGAATACAGGTATTTGGACGGTATTTGGCCCGGTTTTGTTTGTCTGACAAACCTTTTGGCAGCAGGTATGTAACACCCTGTATAAGGAAAACTGACATAGTTCGAGGATGGCTTAGACTGCTTAGAGCATCATTGAGAAACACTATTTTGAGAAACATTTTTGTGTGAGTGCATCACAAAATTTTTTGAGGTAGTAGTGATGAGTTTATGAGGTAGTAGTGAGCACTTAGACTCTGGTGATTTTAAGTTATGACTATTTCCAGTAACGATAAATGAAATTATGATTATGGAATAAATGAAATGAATGATTAGACTTTGGAATAAACATCCGATGGCTGAGTTAGGAATATTTTTAAACTAAATGTTGGAATACAGTAAACGTTGCTCTCATGATTAGGCATTCTGGTAACACTTTCAATAAGCACTTCATATATATATATATATATATATATATATATATATATATATATATATATATAACATAAATATTTAATTTTATCAGCCTGTTATTGCTAAAAATATTCATAATTTTATTATATACGAGTATATATAATAATATTTATATCATGTATATATATATATATATATATATATATATATATATATATATATATATATATATATATATATATATGTATTTATAAATTTATAGAATTTAATACACTTGTTGATTCTGGTAGAACTTTATTGGTGGATATATGTAATGTAATAGTTAATTTTAGATTTAATAACTGAGATTGATTTCTTGCTTAACTCTTGGTGAAACATAATTAATACTAAATTAAATTAAACTCTTGGCTTAATGTTTCACGATTATTATATTTAACAACATGAATAATCGTGATACACTAAGCCAAGAGTTTAATTTAATTTAATATTTAATTTTAGATTTATTGAAACCTCTGCTGACCGACGTGTGCATTCAAGTGCAACAATGCGCTGCTATAAGTTTGGGACGAATTGTTCATCAGAAAGAGGAAATGGCACACAAGGCTATGAATTTGAATATTTTACCTATTTTGTTGAACGACATACAAAATAAAAATGTGAGTAAAACTGAATGGATATTCGAAATATGAAACTGAACGGTTGAATTTGTTTTTGCAGAAGTATCAAAAGAAAGCGATTCTATTCGTTGTGAGAGCCATTTGTAAACATGGTGAAGACCTCTGCAGAAGTGTAGTGAATGTAGGGGGAATGCCGGCGGTGTTATTTTGCTTGGAAGATTTTGAACCTATAGTAAGTAAGAAACGCTATATTGCAGGGCTAATTATTTTCTACAAGACTTGGGAAATTATATGAGTAAGATGCTCAATGCCCGAGCGGTATGGTGACCCTATAACGATTTGGACTAACAGGTGCTGGTGGGTTCGATTCCCGCCGTAATATTTGTTACTGTTCATAGAGGAGAATGAAAGAAATGCTCTCTCTGAGTTTCAGCATATGACTGCTTAGTTACTTTATTTAACATCACAAAAGAAACTACAGAATTTATACATTGATACATATCAACATACCAACAATATTGGACCGTTCGGAATCGACGTTAAAGTTTAGGATCCAATCGTAGTTTTATAGGTCTTTACCTCCACATTTGATATTTAAACATAAAGACCTGCGCATAGGGGCATATTTACCGATTTAATGCCAAAGGTCAGTTAGCTTTGTCGTCCGATCAAGTGATGAAGAAGTATTTTGTATTGAAAAAAAAAAGAAAAATATATCTGAAAAATCCATTTATTCACATTATTTTTCTATGTACAAATTGTTTAACAAAATCGTAAATAACTTTGTCATATTTCATGGTGTTTGTCCACTTAGCTTCTAAATTCAGTACATCGAGGCTGTTTAGATAATCTTCGCATCTACTGGAACGTAGATAATTTATCATCTTTTTCAATACAGAAAACGAACGTTCTGTACTGCAATTCTTCACTGTAATGCAAAAAAAATATGTGATACAATTAGCATACATTTAAGTCCTTAATTTTCTTATAAATAAACCAAGTTGTCTTAGACTAATGTTCTTTGAACTGGTCGTCAAAATAGTGTTATATTGTATACGTTCGCTTTTTAGATGCATTTCGAGATCTAACGAGTATATATTTTGAAGGTTTACAGCATTAATTTATGCTTCTCTTCATTTCACTTCTGCTTCAAACATTGTATCTAATATAACTAAGAAGGTAAAACTGGAGGTCAATGTGTCATATGACAGTTTCCGCCTAATCAAATCAACTAGCAATTTGTGACAAATTGGAAAAAAGGCATTTACTCGAAAAAGGTCATGTCCCTTTAATAGAAATTTTCCATTACGACCCTCATCATCACGTTCCTTGCTTTTGTCAACTCTTTTTGGAATGTCTTTGTATTCCTTGGGTGATTTCTCTTTGGCCACCTCTTCGAAATCGAATTTTCAATCAAAATGAAAATTTTATTATTATTATTAAAATTATTTTTATTTTACGTAAAGGTAATCGAAGGGTTATAAAGATTAGAAACCACCTTCAGGAATGAGTCAACTGATTGAGGACGTTTCAAGCTTTATTTAATTGCTTCGAAATACCTCGTACAAATTTGGCTTCAAGGACCTCTAATATTGGATAGTAATCTTTGTAAAGTACCGGAACAAGCGTTCCTAGATGACCATCTTCTCTGGGGTAATAATAATAATAATAATAATAATAATAATAATAATAATAATAACAATAATAATAATAATAATAATAAGCATATATTTCCAACAGATAACTACCCAATTACAGTAAAATACATAATGAATAAATATGGTTACTAAAAATATTAATAACAATATAGATATACAATATTAAGAAATAATTATAATAATAAAAAAACATTATCAAATATAATAATCTAAATCTATAATGTCAATATCTAAATGTTCAATCATAATAATAAATAAGAAAACAAATCACTCAGAACTCAAATCGGAAGAAATCAAGATACCTCACTGTTAAGATTTAAATACACATTTATGATAGAAACAAGTGAGTCCAAGTGCAAATCACAGCAGCTTAATACCTGGTTTGCAGTCGATAATGCAAAACTAAGCGGCGATTGCTTGAGAAGTTCTGTTGGTTTTTGAGTGAAATATCTGGCTTATTCTAGTACACCTATGAAGAACGAAGAAATTAAGTCAACCCAGAAGCTCAGGACAGTCGAGATTATCATTGAGCAAATTGAATAAAATTTCAATGCAATGGGATGGTTACTTTCGAAGTTGAATTTTCATGTGACATTTAAAAATCATATATCCTGTACAAAATAAATACAAACATAAAAAATAGTGTATTGTATTAGTGAGTATTGGTGTACCACAATAGTTGGCCTTAAAAGTAAATGTAAGATAATAACTGAACGCAAAAAGGATATCTAAGCACTTGATTCGAAGCAATAGTATTTTGAATGAAAAATACAATCAGAAGTAAATTCAATGGACGATGAATCTACTCTGCTATAATATATACTCTGTTAATTAATCTAATATATCTCTATATACTCTGTGATAGTTCATATTTAAATGAGAGGTAATAATAAAAACTTGTCTAAAAATCACTGACTGAACAATTCTTTATTCGACTAGTTTCGCCTTTACAGCATTATCAAGCATTATTTTTGATAATGCTGTAAAAGGCGAAACTAGTCGAATAAAGAATTGTTCAGTCAGTGATTTTTAGGCAAGTTTTTATTATTACCTCTCATTTAACAATGAGAAGTATTTAAAGATAATTGGATGCGCCCTAAAACGGATGATAAAGCCGCTTCTTGCATCATACTGCTTTGGCCATGGTCCCTTTGCGCAAAGGGAAAATACGTCCATGTCTGCTCAACAATATACCGTCAGTATTTAAGCATTGTACTTAGTACGAGCTATTTAATTATGAGGCTCAAGCATCTTCGACTTTTAGCATATGCTTATTAATTTTACATTACTTACACTCCTTTATTCTATACTAGCTGACCTGGCGAACTTTGTACGCCCATCTATTTTTATCTGAATATTTTTCAAAAAACAAGAAAGACATGTCCTACTATTTGTGCTACACTATCTTGTTTTTAATATTTGTCCCGTGTGGAGTAAGGGACTACTATCTTACGAGGAGACTGCAGTACTTCCTGTTATTTCAATCAGTTGAATTATCAAAAAATTCCTATATTTACACTTTGATGTATTGAAAGTTATTAACCTGTCCGTTCTAATTTCGTATCAAGTACTTGTCCCATATATCTCGTCATTAATTATATGATATATTTGCTGAATATAAGTCAAAAAATGTTCAGAATTCAGTCCATTCCCGGAAACCAACGAATATAGTTGCTCTGGTGGCTGTACCAATACTTTTTGAATTGACTCTTCGCGCAATATTTTGTCGCATCATTGTTAGTAATAATCAATAACAATTAAACTTTGTCTTGCAATATTGACACACAATGTTCATTGATGGAATAGCAACGATTTGCTTTGAACTGTAATCTATTTCAAAGTTATAATTGAATGCAGGTCGATAGGAGTTAAACGCAATATTTTCATATTGTCAATTTCGATTCCGTTCAACTTCATTCCGAGCTTCGCGTTGCTCGTCAGTTTGACTTGCTCTTTTAGTTATATCTTTGACTTGCTGCATTGCGAGTTCTGCAACTTAGTGTGTACATCTAATAGCTATCATTTTTAAAAACGAAATTTCAACTGTAAATTGAATAAAACTATATATTCTTCTTTATAATCAAATATACCACGTGCTATGTTAGTAACGTGTATGTTAGTCAATTTAAACTTACCAAAATTTATATTCAATTGAAGTTTTTAATATGAGTCGTGAAAGCTCTGAACTAACCGAAATGTGTGATAAGATATTCAGTTTTTTTACATCCTCTTTTTGAGAATAAATAATTATTTCTTACTGATATTATTGATTAAGTTCTTAATTCTTATATCTTTAAAATTTTTTCCATAACAATAACAAATACAACAAAAATAGTGAAATCGGTCCAGTCGTTCACTTTACATTTTAGTTATAAAACGTTTGTATGGGAAAAAATGGGCCGTTTTGAGGGTTTTCCCGACAATAATTCAAATTTTTTGCCGTAAAAACCATCCTTCGTCTTCAACATGAACATTTAAAAAAAAGAATTGGCAAAATTGGACTAGGCGTTGTTGAGTTATGCGCTTACCAACACATTTTGCGATTCATTTTTATATTATAGATTATCTTATATAACTTAGATAATATATTTGGTACTACCCATGGACTGACTTCAGGAATTTTTATTGGTCGCAATTCCTTGGCAGAAAAATGTATTAAAAAAATCTTTTTCGGAAGAAGTTGTTGAGGATAGAATAAAAATCATTCCCTGTTTTCAGGTGAAGGAGGCAGCTGCATGGGTCGTCGGTTACATAGCAAGAACAGCTAAAGATCTTGCATACATGTGTGTACAGTCGGGCGCAGTGCCCCTTCTTGTCCTTTGCCTACAAGAAGCTGATTTGTCATTGAAACAGATAGCATCTAGCGCCTTGGCCGATATCGCCAAACACAGTTTAGAACTATCGCAGACTGTGGAAGATGCTGGAGCTATTCCTCACTTGGCCAGAAATCTGAATAACACGGACGAAAAATTGAAGAGACAAGTATTGAATGCACTAAGTTAGTGATGATTATGTTTAAAATACGTTTTCCTTCGCAAGTCATCCAAGATACGTCAATTTTCTAATGATTTGAATATTTTTTACCCAATTTTGCAGTAATAGGTTTTTTATTGAGTTATTTCATTAACCATAAAGTATGAACAAAGAAAAAACCCCGTAATTCACATTGAAAACAAATATAAGCTCAATTTCAGCTACATGATCAAATGTCAATTAGCGAATTTATATACAATTTCTGTCTGGTTTATATTATAATTTATTGCCTAATTTTCAACTGATATAACATTCCAAGCATTATATTTATTGTTTTTGGCAGAATAATGCCATATAATATTCCTTTAGAGAATAATGATGAGGGATTAATAGTCCCCCTAATCACAAATCTTCTCAAATTAAATTATACCATGTGAAGAAAATACATTATAATAGTATTTTATAATTAGAACGCTTGAGTCAGGGTTCATTGAGTGAAATTATACTCACTGTATATCACTGATTATACTTAGTGAAATTCAAGCCAAGTGTTTCAATTTTAATCTGATTAGCTTGTCTTGCCACTCTGCTAGAATGCTATGAAATCCATAATTACTAGTGTGAAAAAACAACATGAAAGATATTTCGAGATCTAGTAGCAGCTGAATTATCCCTCAAAATAATGACACAAGTCACCAATCACAGCAACAAATCACACCGGTTAGTAATTTTAACACCAAGCATAAATCAGACAGTGTTTTTCTTTTTGTAGGGTAATTATCTTTAATTTATGGCAAAGATCAGAATAATCATGATTGTAATTGACTATTTCTATACCCAACTGGTAGACAGCGCTTCTCAGAAACTCATGCTGCACTGTTTCTAGTTTCGTTATGTGAACTTGATATTGTGGGTACCACACAGCACTAGCATATCCTAAGTTAGAACGAACAAGAGCACAATATACAGTTCTAAATGAATTAATAGTAAGACCTTTAGAGATTTGCTGAATATACTCAAGAAGCTTACGAGATTTCAATGAAATGATATTTCTATGCTGCGAGAGAGTAAGCTTCTATTCAAATGAGACACTAAGATCCTTAATATATGGAACGACTTTGATATGTGCGGTATCAATGGAACACACATAGTATATAGCATTCTGACTTCTGTTGGAATTTATAAAAAAACATTTCCTTGGATCAAGATGATCCGAGCAAATATTGGTTTTGTACCACTCAAGTATACTGCAGATATCAATTTGCAGCTGAAAACAATAACTTTTATTAACAATAGCTTGAGAAATTTGAAAATTATCCGAATACAACAGAAGCTGTGAATGTTTCATGCAAGGTGCTAGATCATTAGCAAACAGATTGAATAATATTAGTTCACAGTAGCTTTCCTGAATGAAACTTCCATCAAATCAGAACAATGACTTCCAATTTTTACCGGATGATTCCTACCTGTTAAAAAGCTCCAAAACTAACCCAGAGGACTACCATGTGCAGGTAGCAGTTGATAAATGGTCATACCAGTAGACTTAATCATTACAAATATTGATTCCGATAATTACAAAGTTAATGTTTTTGAACCCCCTATATCAGTGACCACAAATGCATTGTACTTGAGACTGTTTTCAAACAAGCACGCAAAGAGAAAGTAACAACTTACTCATACAGAAATATTACTCAGGATAATATGAATAATTACTTGTTTTCTTTATCTGAATACAATTTTTCTGATCAGTAATCATTTGGATGCTGATACATGTTTTGATTTATTCATTGATGTTATCCGATATCATTTTGAACAATGCTGTCCTATACGTAAAGTACTTTCTGCAAATCGAAGGAAACGATGGGTAACAACTGAGATGCCTTCATCAACTCCATAAACATATCCGTTCGTCATGTACTCTACAAAACCAAAAAAATGCTAAAAATCAACGCTAAAAATCTGCTTATGAAAAATACGAAATATACGTTTTATAGTTCAGCTATTGATGGTTCACCGAACAGAAATAAAACAATTTGGAATATTGTTAATGATCTTTCTGGAAGACGTGGTGGTAGGCGAAGTGATGTGATCTCAAACTTTGAGAAGGAGATGTTTGACGATCCGAATCAGTTATCAAATATTTTCGCCAAACATTTTTCCACAATGGCTAGTACCAAATTAACATCTCGATATGGAAATAATCTATCTCGGATTTGCACATTATCACTCATGGTGAATAGCAATTTTTCGTCGAAAAGCATCGGTGTTGATTCCATATCGGCCAAAGTTTTGAAAGGGATTAGTGAAATTATTGGCGAGCACTTTACATATCTCATCATTGTTTCATAAATATCACTACCGTTTCCCAATATCCTTAAGGAAACCATAGTAATTCTAGTATTTAAGAAAGGACGCTCATTTTGAGCGTGTTTTACGAGATAATTGAGAAAATTGTTTTAGCCAGAATGATTAGTTATCCCAATTCAAAATAATTGACTCAGTGCAACAGGGATTCAGAAACGCTCACTCAACCCAACCAGCTATATAATGTAATCAATTTTTTGTATCATATGTTCGTTTATTTTTTTACCACGAATGTGCCCTCACCATGTGAAATTGTCTCAAATGTTTAATATTCTAAATGTAATATTTTTCATTTCTTTTCAAATATAGTTGTTTGAAAAGAAATTTTCAAAGAATTTCAAAAGAACCAAAACTGAATTTAGTCCTTTTGTGAGCATTATTTATAGTTGTAATTATTGTATCAATTGATGAATGTAATTTTATAATGTGAGGAATGTTTCTCAATAAATTTTATTAATATTGCTATTATTATAAATCAAGATTTACAGGGTCAAATGCCTTTTTAACACTGTTCCAATTTAACAATTGGAACAGGGCTTACGAACCTTTTATGTTTCATGTTCCACATTAGAGTTAACTTTTCCACGTTTGGAAACACTGGTGTAGATACAGTGTACCTGCAATGTATAGTTATCAGTGTATTTTTAGGTGCTTGTGCTAAACATTCCACCGAATTGGCAGAAGTCATCGTTGAGGCCGAACTCTTTCCTTTGGTACTTATCCACCTAGCCCATTCTTGTCCGCTGGTTGCCAAAAACGCAGCATGCTTAGTCAGAGACGTCGTGAAACATTCACAAGAACTTGCGCAACTTGTTGCCAATACAGGTGGAATCGGAGCCCTTCTTGAAGTAATTCAACGCTCAGATAGCGATTGCAAGATACCCAGCATTACCGCTTTGGGTTACATGGCTGGTAAGTAAAAGGAAAACTGTCACATATTTTCTTCTTTATATTTCATCAAGGATTATAAAATGCATATCCTTATACGATAATTGCTTCTTATATCAGTTACTCGTATGATAAAGGACGATCGTCCAAGTACCACCTTTATTCACATTGTCAATTCCTAACATACCTCGCTATTACTGTAGGTAGCTTCATCAAAATGTATATCAAAGAAAAATATTTATCCTTCGACTTAGCTGAAGTTTTAGCGAAATTCGTTAGGAATTTACAGTGTAAATAAAAGCGGAAATTAGACGATTTATTATAACTATTATAATGACTTTCATAAATTAGATGCCTTATCCATACAAAACAGCTTTCTATAAAGGTATATTTTTTATATTTATTGTATATCGACTGTCGGCCCTTCTTTGGTAATTAAAAGTAAAAATTTCGTTGGTCAAATATTCATTTGTTTGTATTGGATTGTGTGATCTCCGATTGGCATGTTTATTATTATCCCGATTTCACGACTGTCACACTCCTTCACAAGGCAACTTTCACTTATCCCTTGAGGGGTGAAACCCTTCACTTGAGGGCCCTTTCCAAATTATCAGTCCCGTGGAGGGGGCTCCATGGCTTCGATCTTTACGGAAGGCCTTAACGTGACCTTTACTTCCGTTATTTCACATAAACTTCCTGACAACCCTTGCTGTGACAAATAACCAATTTCTGAAGTTCCTTATAGTGATGTTTTCCGAGTTCTAGTTGTTTGCAGTTTGGCAGTGAATTTTTGGGATTATAAGAGCGGAATTCAAGTTCTTCAGTCTTGACCACTTAATTCATGTACCACGGTCTCTGCACTCACACTTCCAGTTCCCGATATGTTAAGACTTTATGGGCATTCTTCTCAACTATGTTGTTTGCATTTGGAATGGTCACCTCGATAAAAGTAGTTTCCTGGCTCTTTTTTCCAAGCAGGAACAGGTCAGGCATATTGTGGGAAAATGTTTGATTAGTCAAAATAGTGAGGTGTCAGTATATTCTAAACTGGTAATATTCAAAAATTGTATACGGATTGCAGTTGTAGTAATGCACCATTTCATTCTGCATAGTATGTCATTTCAATGCAAGTTCATGATGCACGATGATCTTTGCTACGGCGTCATGTCTCTCTTTGTATTCCGTATGTGCAAATATTGAATATTTGACATGCCCCTGTTATATGCGGAATTATCTCTGGTGTTTTGCATTCGTATCGGCACCTGTCGTCCATCACTGTTGGGTCTTTTAAATTATTATTATTGTTTTTATTATTATTCATGAGGGTATAGAAAAATGTTCTTTGATCAAGACGTGGTAACATAAGAAAAAGTAATATCTGAAACGATGAAGTATATTTGGAATGTACTTGATCATTTTTTTTTATTTACCTTCAAGATCTTTGCAAACAAAATTTTCAATTGTGTAGGATTCAGAGCTAAATGATATATTCTGCTTCAACTTCTTTGCTTCTACTTCACCTACAATCACAATGAAAAAAGAAACGAAATATTTGACAATTTCATGGGTCAGTTTACTCGAATTTTTTTTAGGGCGTTTGATCGAATAATTCTAATAATAATTTGCTGGAAGTCATCACCGTTTGAGGTGATATGTTTGGAACTTAATATGAATAAGTGCATCATCTCCTTTCATGAAGCTGGGCGCTCTGATTTCGCATGACTATCATCTGGTAGATCACATGTTGACTCGAGTGGAATCGCTTCGTGACCTTGGTGTGATATTCGATGTACGTCTTAATTTCAAGGAACAATTGAGAAGTGTAGTTTCCAGATCTTACCAGATGCTGGGTCTCATTATCCGCAATTCTGCCGAATTCTTACCCAACACTATCAGAATACTCTGTTGTTGCCTTTGTAGGTCAATATTAGAGTACGGCTCCAGTATTTGGACCTAAAATACTGGAGCTTAGTATGGCTAGAACTAGTAGGTAAAAAACCTACTAGTTTCGTAACGAAATAAACTAACAACGCGTGGCAAAGCTTGTTTTGTTCTTTCAATTCTAACAAGCTATGCTTTTTGCAAACTGAATAGTTTATAGGCTAAAAAGCGTAACCAATGGATTTAATCAAGTCCGAACTGCAGACTCGTATCAATTTTGATGTTTCTTGCTCAGAAATTTTACCAGTCAAAAACCCAGTAATGGTAAGAACCAGTGATAAATATTTGAAAAAATAATCTATTCACAGTTTTATTTTTATTTATGAGACGAGAATTTTTTAAATTATTGTACAAATAGATTTTTTTGACGAGGGGCTCAATGGTTTGAGTTCACTTTAAGTAATACCAAAACTTAATTCACTTGATGAAGATATTGTTAGTTTTTTCACGAATTATTTCGTTCTATAGTATTCATTGTCTACCAAAGTTTAAATTTATTGATTTAAATTTTGCTCATCTTTATTCTCATCTAACGTGTTGTTTTACTACCAAAGTTTTAAGTATAAGTGTCAACTTATCTACCAAGTATGTACACAACTATACAATAAATGTATGTATTTGACGACGAATGTCATTTTCCTTTTCAAATACAAATGTAAATCTTGTGAAAATAAAAATATAAGATTTTTTTTTCATAGCCACGTCTCGACACTTCTCGTCTTAAAATTGTCCAGGATTCGATTGCTACCACTTTTCTATATTAGCCATCTGATACTGAGGCGATATTCTGTTTTCTTCTACTCCCTGAGTAGAGTTACTTTATGTTCTATATGAAATTCCACCTTCTGGCTCCTATCGCAGAAGAGTTCTATAATTACAATGATTCTGTACTTCCTGTAGACTTACATAAAATTATATAAAAATACAGACTTACTTAAGAATGAATATCAAGAGAATGAAATTTTCACACTATGTCTAAAATAATATGCTTAAATCTATTATTTCCATAGTTAAAATATTGGTTTTCAGAATAGAATTCCTCCTGCAACAGTAGCTGAACTATGTTGTGCATAAAAATATAAATATTGCAAATACGAGTAACTAATCAGGTAGTTCGAGTTACTTACATCATCAGGTAGTCCGTTATATAGCCTCAAGTCAAAACAACGGGGAGTTCTCGGAGACTGGTATAGTGTGAAAAATGGACATTCAATTAAATTCAGTCTTTTATGTTGATCTATAATCCTCAAGTAACATTTCACAACCGCCATCTGGCTCCTTTTTAGTCCTGATAACAGATATTGAGCATGATAATTTAAAAAAATGAAATTTTGATGTTGATACAAATGAAATTCCAAATGATATACATTGCATTGCAAAAATTTGACGTCCACTCAATTTGTTATATGTTTTGAAAGTAATCAAAGCATCGGAATATTCCATACTATTTAAAAATCTGTATGGGTGCAAATTGAATTTCAAGAAATATTACCAACTCACTTTATGAAGGTAATGAATCACCAAAGGAACACGTATGATGTAAACTCAATTTGAGTGAGAACCAAGGATTATTTATTTCACACATTTACCTTCTGTGTATCATGCACCAGCATTTACTTCCCTTTCGGTTGCTTATTTACTCAAAATCCAACGTATACATTCTTCTTCATCCAGCGTCTATGTGAATTATTAAATTTCCTCTTACATCAGCGGAACTACTGTGGGAAAATCAAATCATGAAATATTCAGTTAAGTTAAGGTATCAAATGATCCTATAATAGGATTTTTCCCTGTTTACTTTGCACGGTAAAAACATTTCAAAATAAATGGTAATTTGATTATATGGGACAGTAGACAGTGCTGCAAATCAATCAATCATTTCCTGGTGACTAATCATGACATAGATTCATTTCTTTGGATAAGCATTTCATAGTATGAATGTGACTGCTCTAAAATAGGGGGAAATAATCTTGAATTCTGATGATAACGAAAGTAAATTGTATATATATATCGTATATATATATATATATATATATATATATATATATATATATATATATATATATATATATATATATATATATATATATATATATATATATATATAATATATATATATATAAGAAATGAAATTTTAGTGCTTATCGCACTGAATGAAATATTTAAAAAAAATGAACACTAAAACATTCATTTGAAAAATTCAAATCAACCAAGAAAATGTTATAGTAGAGCTAGATATGTGAACGTGTACGATGTGATGTCTCCATTATCCTTCAAGGGATAAATGTTAGAGAAATATTGAAATCGATGCCACACCTGATGGAAGTGCGAGACATATATGTTTCGTTCTGCAAGGAACTCGTCAGTCGCACCACGTCCATCGAAGTGAGGAAATTGCAGAACGAAACATATATGTTTCGCACTTCCATCAGGTGTGGCATGGATTTCAATATTTCTCTAACATTTATCCCTTGAAGGATAATGGAGACATCACATCGTACACGTTCACATATCTAGCTCTACTATAACATTCTCTTGGTTAATTTGAATTTTTCAAATGAATGTTCTAGTGTTCATTTTCTTAAATATTTCATTGAGTGCCATAAGCACAAAAATTTAATTTCCTTAAAAATATCGCCGAATAGGCCCCTGAAATACGGGAATAAACGTGAGCGTACTACTAACGCAAACTATTGACATTTGAAAACATAGTACGATGATATTTGTCAAATGGACATTGCAATTTAGTAGATACCTACGGGTATAGAAGATATGTGAAATTTCGATGCTTGGTGTGTCTGTAATCTGAAAGGTGTTTTCTACTGATTCCTATAGATGGAATTGTGGAGTATTCATTACTCTACGGTCTTCCATTTGGAGTCACAAGAAGATGCTTGTGGGTTGAAATCGTTGCTCACTTCGATGGACGTGGTGTGACTGACGAGTTCCTTGTAGAACGAAACATATATGTCTCGCACTTCCATCAGGTGTGGCATGGATTTCAATATTTCTCTAACATTTATCCCTTGAAGGATAATGGAGACATCACATCGTACACGTTCACATATCTAGCTATACTATAACATTCTCTTGGTTAATTTGAATTTTTCAAATGAATGTTCTAGTGTTCATTTTCTTATATATATATATATATATATATATATATATATATATATATATATATATATATATATATATATATAAACGGTAAAAATATAATTCTTGGTATAGCCCGCAACTCAATTGGAACCAGCCGCTGACACGTGTTTCGAGATTATTGGCCCTCCTCCGAATGGCGTAGCCAAGTTCAAGGTGTACGAACCTGCAGATGAAGTCAACAATAAATACAACAGTATTTACTGATAAAATATTTGATTTAATATTTGGTAATATAATATTTTCCATAAACAAATTTCAGTTAGTAGAAGTAAAATACGTCCTTTGGTATATACCTATTTTCTCTTTATTTATTTATTGTTGGGGATTATTCAGATTGTTAAATAAAAAAGTGATAACTTGCTTTTCAGCACATTCAGAGCAGTTGGCAAGACTGATCATCTCTAGTCACGGAGTCACGGAACTATCGAGAATATTGAACGACAACGAGGACGACGCCATTTTATCGGTGACGGCGTGGGCTTTGGGACAATTGGGGAAGCACAATCCGGAAAATGCTCAAGAGGTCGCCGACGGAAATACGCTTGCCCGATTGCTACAGCTCTATAACATGAAAACGGCGTCCGAAGATCTTAAGTTTAAAACGAAATCTGCACTGAAAACGATCCTTCAAAGGTGCCTGACGTTGTCAGCCCTGGAGCCATTGTTATACCAGGCACCTCACGAAATCCTGAAGTACGTCTTGAGTCAGTACAGCAAGGTTGGTATATTTCGAAATATAGCCTTTTCAAAGGTGTTCTAACCGCTGTGATTGGGAAACGGCTTACTATTTATTGGTTAATGTTAGCTGTAATACATTTCATCTTTTGCCACGATCAAAAACAATTACGAAATTACTTGTAAATGAAAAATGTGTTCTCAATTTCTTATTCAGTTCAATACAATATTAATTATGATTCACTACGAATTGAGCTCTACTTAAGATTAATAATTCACAATGAAACAAAATAATGATATTTTACCCACATATCAAACAATTACGTACCTAGAACTCCTTCATCGAAGTAAGTACTACTTTATCGTCAGGAATTGAGGCAACAATAGTGAGTTCAACAAAGCAGATTCATACATATGTTGAAAATTTAAGAAAACGAGAAAAATATATACTTAGGAAAGGTGCAATTCGGCGGATCACTCAGAAATAATGTAAAAAATTGAAAAGAAAAACATGTAGTTATACTATGTCTTATAGAAACACGATATCATTTCATTTATGGGGTCTTTTTCAAGGTAATTGTGTCGTAAATTTTCTGGAAAGAAAACTTACATCCAGGCAAAATACCTACTTAACTTTGTTCTAATAGGCAGTTTCAGCTATAATGAGGTTCTTTACTGTCCTTGTCATACGGAGTGAAGTATGTTGTGTATGTAGGCAGAATAATAATGATCAGTTTGAAAATAGCTTTCAAAATGATATAACAAGAATGTTATTTCGTAAATTCCATTAAATACTTCTTCAGATATTATTCTATAGTTTATTATTCATCAACGACAGCGCTATAAACATTTTGTTACGAATAATGTTAAACAAAATACCACATATTTTTTACCTATCTAACATCTAGAAATAGGAAAAAATTCAATTAATATTCTGATGACGAATATCATGAACTTCATTTATAAATTATAAATATATTCCCCTTTTCTATAATTTTATTTCAGTATTGAATAATATTGGGAAAATGAAGTTCACTTCATTATGTATTTAATAGCTTATATTAATCAAGTTATGATTCTGAATCAATTCATAAAAGTGACGCATATACGAAGTGCCTCAACTGAAACTGTAAATTTTTGGTGGAAAGTTCGAATGGAATGAGGTTCACTTCGGCGTGATAGAATGTCAG